>SNQJ01S0006913.1:31306-43718 GCA_010110895.2 Picea sitchensis | reverse complement strand
CATTATTAATATTATTGTTATTAGATTAGTCCCCATTGAGGATTAATCAAGTCAGTAATTGTATAAGGACCAAATCCCCTTTTGCGGATTGGTCATCGGACAATTACAATGTGCAGAATAAGAAGTCAACCCCAACATTTATAATGAAAGGGCCAGAATTAATTAAATGTGGGTTTACCCACCCAGAGTGAGAGGTCGGCCCTGCCAGATGGTGACTCTTCACACGTGCCAGATTAATATAAATAAGAGGCTAGCGCCTCACTTCTTACACACACTTCACTTGCTCATTCTCTTATGAGGCAAACTGCAATTTCAAGTTGGTGAGAGGAGAAGAAGGGTGGCACATCTCTTGAGGAGGACTTTTCTGTATTGGTTGAGTTATCTCTTGAACATTGTATAAGATATTTATGATAAGGAAGTTTTTGTTGGGTTTTCTTCCCCTAGAGGGTTTCCCAAGATAAATGTTGTGTCTCTTGTGGATGTGTATTTCTCAGTGATCTTGTTCTTATTATGCTCTTATCTTTATGAAATGCAAAGAACTATAATAATGGCATAAACATTAACACACACAACATCCCTTTATACCATCATCATAACTTGCAGAGATATAAAACAAGAAGGAATTTAGAAGCAAAGATTTTGAGTCTGGAAATGATTTATTGCTTACCAGTATCTGCAATTATTTCTTGCTCTTATGACCTTGAATCTTCTTCCATAAACAAGAAAATACATCTGTCACTTCAAATGCCACTTAAGTACTTCCTTCTAGCTTATAAAGGTGATCAACCTTTATTGTCTTCATCACTACTAAATTACCTTTCGACACTGTGAGTGCTCCACCTTGACCTGTAAACTTATATCCACAAGAATCCAACACTCCTAATGAAATCAAATTTGATTTAATCTTATGTACATATCTAACATCCGTTAATTCCCCAATAATACCATCGAACATCTTGATTCTAATACTGACAACCCCAACAGTTTTACAGGGAATACCATTTCCCATAAAGACTACACCCTCATCAACAGATTGGTAAGAAATGAACCAATTTCTATGTGAAGACATGTGGTGGGAGGCACCTGAATCTAACTGCCATTCTTCTTGATATTGTAAATTACCAGAAACGGATAAAACTTAATCAATTATACCTGAATTTGTTATAGCCAAATTTGCTTCCTTCATAGAGTTTTCCTTAGATTCCTTTCTCTTCCAACAATCTTTCTTGAGATGTCCTGTTTTGCCACAGTACCATCATTTTGTTTTACCCTTTTTGTGTCTTGACTTGGATCGGGAAGAACTTCTCTCATTCTTCTACGTGGTTCGACCTCTCATCAGCATCACCTTTGAAGTTGAGGTTTCTTTACTAGATTTTCTCCTTATCTCCTCAGCCAACAAAGCTCCCACAACATAGTCATAATCTAAAACTTCTATTGAGCTAAAGCTAATAGAGGTGACTAAATTATGCCAAGACTCAGGCAACAAACACAATAGTGTAATGGCCTTATTTTCATCTTCAAATTTAACTTCCATACTAGTCAATTGAACTATAAGTGTATTGAAGGTATTTAAATGGTCAACGACTTTTGTACCTTCTTTCATCCACAAACTGTTCAAATGTCTCTTCAAGTAGATTCTGTTCATCAAGGATTTCGTCATATATAGACTTTCCAACTTCGTCCACAAATTGGCTGCTATCTTTTCTGAGACAATATTGAACATAACATCGTCGACCAAACACAGGTGTATGACACTCAATGCTCTCACATCCATCCCATCCCAGTCATCATCTGTTATGGTCGTGGGTTGCTTTACTTTTCCCAAAAGCGCCTTCACCATGCCTTGTTGCACGAGCAGATTGTGCATCTTAAACTTCTAGATCTCGAAATTGTTCTTGCCATTGAATTTCTCAGTTTCAAATTTAGCACTCTCTGTCTTTACCATTAGAGGAAACATAAAGAACAAACACCACTGCTTGTAATAACCAAGGTTCCTTGAAAAAATAATGTGGAGAAAAATAATGGTTTAAGCTTTAGAAGGTTTAATGAAAGATTTAATAAAAATCATTTATTTCCTTTTCCTCATCTTTTATTAAAAAGAAATTTAAAATTCACCTTTTAATAAAAATATATATATGTTTTTTAATAAAATATTCACTTTTAATTCCTCCACCCTTTTCATATTATATTTAAATCCAAATATAATAAACCTTTAACATCCTCCATCCTCCACCTGACTTGACTTGATCATGATTTAAAAAAAAAATATTCAATTTTTCATTTTTATTGGTACCATATAATATTCACTCCAAAAACACATAAGCGAATACCCTCAATTTAAAAAAAAAAAAAAAACTGTCGACGCACCCCACGACATAGCTGGCCTGCGTGCTTCAAAGGGTCGCTGCACCTCCTGTGTGGTTGGCCTGTAAAAATGCGGAAAAAAATACCCGTGGACTCGCGACACCTCCCGTCACTGGCTTGCAGGAAAAAATACTCGTGGAGTCGCGACACCTCCTGTTATGGTGGGCCTGCGGAAATTTGGATATTTACCTATGCGAGACCTTTGAGAGGAGAGACTTGCGGAAATTTAGAGATCTACGCATCTCCGAAAATTTGATAACCTCAATTGCCTTCTCTTCAAACCCATTCCGATACCACTTATTAGAATTGTGAATGTGGAAATCACAATTTACAATGATAATTAACAATCACACAAATAATAAACATAGGGATTTCATTTGGTTCACCCAAACGTTGGGCTACGTCCACAAGCATCGGTTGCCTTATTATTTAGATCATGGAGATTACATTAGATTTGCAAGTCTCACCCAGTAAGTCTCTCTAAGTCCTTTTTAGATCTATGGGCTTACATGTATTTATATACATTTACAATAAACTAAATAATAAATATAATCCCTATCCATATTCTAACTTGGTCTATTTGATTGTAACCAACCTATAATGATAAAATCTAAATCTATTCTTGAGAATTCATTGTCACCAAATCCCAACAATCTATATATTTCTTAATCATATTTTCTAAATATCTAAAAATAAAAATATTATCTAACATTACCTCTAATTATATTTAAAATTTAGTTTCTTCCTCTTCTCTACATTTATATAATGGTAAACATTATCTAAGATTACTTTGCTAGTCCTTCCCTATAAAGGTTTTACTAAATCAAATTTGTAAATTAGAATTTTAAAGATATACGTAAGTGAAAATGCCACGTGAACCTCCACACATGGCAGGCTCTTTCACGAGACCCGAAACCTTAACCTACCCACTACAAACCCTAATTTCGCTTTTTCACATCGGTTTTAACCCGTGAGCTGCACAACCAATGACAGGCTCTTTCACGAGACTCGAAACCTCACCCTACCTACTATAAACCCTAATTTCGCTTTTTTACATCGGTTTTAACCCACGAGCTACACAAAGCCCTCAAAATCTGCAGTAAGCCCTGCAAAAATCATTTTTTCAACATTGAAAATCAAACCCTGGTCTTGAATCTTGATAAATATATAACCTTTTTCTTCGAGTTTTAAATGATGAAGCCCTTTATGGGTCGTACAAAAATCACTCCATCTTGACCTGCTCGCAAAAGTAACAGTAAGATTCGATCAAATTTGCTCTGAATCTCATGTTTTTTATTCCTTCTCAAGCTGGAAAAACCATTGGTGGTATCGGGTTGGTGAAAGAAAGTAGGATCTGTTGCAACCACAACTAGTAAAACACCCAGCGTAGCACCCTGAATCCCTCGTCTCAACTCAGCGTTTCTTCAAAGAGAGGGATACACCCAGTTTGGTAAACACGAGATCTCACTGTTTCAATTTCTTTCAATTTTCAATCAACCTTGAAAATTAAAGAAAAAATCACCATCACCACTGAAAACCTTTAATCGAGAACTTTCACATTCGAAAGCAAAATATGGATTCACCGACTAAAATACATGAAATTATGCCGCTCCAAAATAGATCCAACAGTATATCAAAATTAGAATAAGTGGTTTYTATTAGAAAAACAAGAGACAGCCTAGCATAAACAAACAATGAGTATGTTTAATTTCTATTTATTTGAAATCAAAAGACATTTAAATGAATTTAGGTTGATGTTATCCTTCTAATTTTAAAAATATATTAAAAATAGATATAAAATTAGCACAAACATATTAAATGTATTTAGATTTATATCCTAAAAAATGACATAAACATTTTCAAGATATACCTATTAAATTATTTAACATTTTCAACATAATTATTTTGTGCATTAAATCAACATATACCTATTAAATTATTTAACATTTTCAACATATACCTATTAAATTATTTTGTGCATTAAATTTATTTATAGGGATAAAAGAAAATATTAAATTTATTTATAATGATAAAAGAAAAGATGTTATCTTTGTTAATATAAATTTTAGTTTTAAGGTTAATTTTCAATTTTACTATTAAAAAAAATTAAAAACTAGTTTATCCATCTTAAGAAGGTAAGGAATTATTTGAAATTTATGTGGTGGAAAGCATTAAGGAGAAGATTTCTAAGATCCCATAGTTTTGTTGAGTTAAAAGGTTAGGAAGATTGATAGTGTGACAAATCTTTTGAAATTGAGATCTCCACATTATAACATAAAATAAATAAACTAATTAAACATAATTATAAAACCTTGAATTAATTACTCTTATATGTGTTTCTATTTAGCAAATGACAAGTTTAAACAATATATTTTGGACTTGTTTGGGAAAGTGTCACTTCACTCAAATCCAAATCCAATTATGTAATTGTTGGTGAAATTACAATTTTTCATTCTTCAAATTGCATTTTTTAACTCATAAATGGGTTCCCTAAAATATCCCTATTGTACCAATTATTCAAATTGTATTTTTTTGAAGACATAAATAGATTCAACAAACTCTTATTGCACCACTATTATGCAATATCAGCCATTGATATATGTAATTTCAACATTTTTTCTAAATTTTTTATTAGATTTTGGATAAAAAATAATGAAAAAAAATGACCTAAACAAATTTTAAAAATAAAATATTTAGATTAAACTTTTTGGAAGTAGAAAGAAAAATACAAGAAGATTGAATAGTTAAAATACATCCAATAATCATCTTTTAATCTCCATTTTTAATAATTTAGTTATTTGATTATTAACCAACAAACAATAATTTGATTTAATTATTAAATACATTATCAAAAATGACTGTAAAAGTTATGAGCAATCTACATTCCACACATCAATCTCATCTTATCAATGTCAATCTTATCAATAAAAGTACAAAGCCAAGACAATCAATGGCATTAATGAGTCTGGACTCCCAGAGCCCAGCCATCGTACAATTCCAAATATCTACGACCGAGCCTACTCTTGTATAAGTCAGTTTTGATAAACTGAGGCATAGGTTTTCAATCTCTTCAATAGGATTCTTGGTATTTATTTTTTTATTGACTAGCACATTCAAAACTGTGGTTGATGAATGTTGAAAAGTATAGATAGAAAAGAAAATGCATAGTCACAAAATGAAATTCATAATCAGAAAATGAGCGTTTACAGCCAACAAAGTTATCTTGCTAAATCCAAAGTTTAATCATTTAAAGGTGGTAATCATATAGTGTTACAGTAATTTCTTAATATGATTAGGTAAATGTTATAAGGTAAACAGGTATGCATTCAAAAATACAAGGAAGTTATGAAGAGAAAATCATATTCATTGATTTGGGAGGACGACTAAGAATATGCCAACATCTTCAATTGTTAACTATTAGATTAGAATTTTAAATTAAAAAGTGATTAATTATACTCATTATCAATAAATATAAGCCTTTAATGTAATGATTAATAAAAACTAAAGATTAAATAACAAGAGAGGCGATACTCATGAATGAAGTACATACTGAAGTCCATATACTCATGAATGAAGTACATACTGAAGTCCATTATAAGTTCGTAATTGGTATAACAGTTTTTTTAAAGCCATGGCAATGATCTCTTTCAGACCTACAAGGCTATAATCTCTGAATGCAGTGACCTCATTCTATTCTGGTTTTTTTAAGGTTTGACGGGTCTCTTCTGGCTGCTTAGATATGCGTTCTGTAATTTCTAGGTTATGTATTTTCAGAAGACGGCAAGATTTTACTCGTTGGTGGTGGAGAGTATCGGAACAATGCAAATTTTTTAGCCGCTAGAGTTTGGAGAAATTTCAGATATATTATTTGAATTTCACGTAGAAATATCCTAGATTTCAGATAACAGTTAATTTACTGGGAGAATGAAGTTTTTGACTCGGTGTCCTGTTGGTTTTGATTCTGTTTCTTTTTTCTTTCTGATGAAAAAGAAGAGAAGAGATTGGAGGAAGAGGACTCTGCAAAGACTGCGCCTGCTCCTGAAAGAGATTAGATAATTAATTAATGGATGCATACCAAGAATGTATGTGAGTATGTATTTTTCTTTGTACCAGTAATGGCTTAGACTAAGTAACCACTGCCCTACCTTGGATATCTTGGACAACTATCCAGAGGAAGTCATAACCTTGGAGACTTTTTGGATGAAACTACTTTTATTCTGCAATCCCTCCTCCCTTTCTCTATTTCAGTTTACATCTGAATAAATTGGGCATGGCGCTATTGTTACTTGTGCGATGGAGGAAATTAAACCTAGGCTTCAAGTTTTTAGGCAGTCCTTTAAGCCCAGGCCTCAACTCGTCAAGCGACCGCTTCTCTTGATGCAGCCTATTAGTTTGTAACCATCGTTATGCACGGTGTTGCTTCGTGAAACCTACCTTTACACAAAGATGAAATGTTGTTTTGGATAAAAGAAGTAAATAATAAGCATAAGTTTTATCCATAACGGACGTTAATAATTTAGGTTTAGGGTTTAGAGTAAATTGTTATTGTTACAGTATTTGTTGATGATGTTAACAATTTTGAATTAGACTAAGACTAAGAATAATGGTTAAATTTCCATTGTACATTTATAAGTTTGTCCGTGAAGGTAGATAATGGGTTGAACAATTATCATTTCTAAGAAAAAATAGAGTATATAACATTGAACCTTCAATTATATTTTTAATTATAATGATGGTGATAATGGTGGTGATGGTGGATTTTTTTAGAATTTTATTTTTGTTTAACATTATAGTTTTGATAGGTTAAAAGGTTAGGAATATAGTAACAAATATTTTGACTAACATAAAGTGTTTTTCATCTTCAATCTTCTTAGTATCACAATCATAACAAATTCTTTAAACCCATAGTATATATTTTAACAATGTTGATTTTATTCACAGAGAGATCATTTTGATCTTCTAGATTAGGGTTGATCACCTCCTTATACTATATTAATTTTTAATGTCCTCTACTTCTTTATATTACCACAATTTATCCTTAAAATTAAATGTAATAATATTTATTCTGCAAAGTGACCAAAGTGACCAGTGACCTCTTTCTCTTGTCTTCCATGTTTCTTATCTTTGTTTTGTACATTAGACACCTAGTCATGGTCGTTCTCTCAATGGAATTTCACAACCATATAAGATAACAAGGCTATGAGAGTCGCAAAGAAAAACAATGGAGTTGTCAAAGAGTTTAATCTCTTTCATAATTTTTTTCTAAATATAAAAAAAGAAATGAAAAATTGAAAAGAAAATTTCACAATGTGAGATAACTTTAGAGAATCTAAATCATCCTCATATTTCTCATATAAGATATCTCTATAGTTAATGGGAACCCTATTTTAAACCTACTCTCATATAGGGTGGGGGGAATAATAGAGAAAGTGTATAATACATTTTCTCTATTATTCCCCCCATCCCCACCCTCATATAGGGTGGGTGGGGGGAATAATAGATAAATTGTATAATCTAGTGGAGGGGATAATAGAGAAAGTGTATAATACATTTTCTCTTTTATTCCCCCCACCCAACTACACTTTCTCTATTATTGTCTATTATTCCCCCCACCCAACTAAACTTTCTCTATTATTCCCCCCACCCCACCCCATCCTATATTAGGGTGGGGGGTGAGGGTTTCTCTATTATTCCATCCACCCCCACTCTCATATAGGGGAATAATAGATAAAGTGTATAACACATTTTCTCTATTATTCACCCCATCCCTACCCTCATATATATGTTTTCTCTAATATTTCCCCCCGCTCCCACCCTCATATATATGTTTTCTCTAATATTTCCCCCCATCCCCATCCTCATATACATATGTTTTCTCTAATATTTATCCCCGCTCCCACCCTCATATATATGTTTTCTCTAATATTTCCCCTCATCCCCACTCTTATATACATATGTTTTCTCTAATAATTCCCCCCACTCCCACCCTCATATACCCTCATATATAGGAGTGTGGGGGATATATATTTTCTTTAATATTTCCCCCATCCCCAACCTCATATATATGTTTTCTCTAATATTTCCCCCATCCCCAACCCCACTCTCACCCTCACCCTCGTTTCCCAATGAATAATTATTATCTATGCAATAACACCTATCGCTCATTGGACCTCCACGTTCTTCCTCTTTTCCCCTCTTCTATCACTATCTAGGATGTCTTGTATCTAATTTACATTACATTCACTCCTAACTATCTAGGAAATATTAATTAGATTTAATATTAATTAGTTAATTATTTAGAATATATTAAATTAGATTATAGATTGAATTTGTGTTAATTTATTCATTTGAATCAATAGTTAAATCGAATCAAATCATTTTGGTGGAACGGTGAAGATCACTATACCAAAAAAGAGCAGGTCTAATTAGGACCTACCACTCCCTTCTTCTTCTTGGCATAATTTTTCTTATCAATAGAAGCCTAAAATCATTTTTTATTTGGATTGCATGCCTATTTTCTATCCATAAACCATGGTTGAGCCATAAAAACCTATTCTTTATAAACCAAAAATGATTCTTTTAGGGTTTTCGAGCATAGTTTATGATCCCTAAAAAAAAATAATGAAGGCCTAAATATTTATCTTTTATCCCTAAACAATAATTGGTGATTGGTGAGACCATAAGACACATCTTTACCACCAAAAGTAAACACATGTTCCTCTCGTAGATTCAATATTCCTTTGTATGAGACACTTTTTGATATAGGACCTTGTTAATTGGTTATAATGTCAAAAAATATTAATTAGAGACTAAATCCCTAGTTTTCAACCTTAAATAATGACTTGGGCTATTACAAATATCTATGTTACACCTAATCCTTGAAATAAAATAGGTCCATATTCCTCTTAATGAATAAATATTCCATAAATAAGCTTTGTGTCATGATCAAGCTCCGCTTGTATCCTAAAATCACTAAAAGAAATAGTTATATGGCTTATATATTTAGTCCCGAACCCTACATAATGGTTAGGGCCAAAAGACCCATTTTCATTATGCCCAATGCTCAAAAGAGAGACAACATTCCTCTCAAACGATAAATATTTAGGTATTGTGTCATGGTATTGGGCTCTATGCATGACATGTCAGCTCCAAAAGAATTATTTAGGACCTAAATCCCTAGTTTTTAGCCTTAAAATATGGTGCGGTCCACGAGACTTGTCCCTATTGCACTCAATCCTAAAATTTCACCCCATATACCTATTAAAGGATAAGAATATTTGTTGATATATTTTTAATGTTTGGGTCCCATGCACCACTTAAGAGTCGTAAAAGAATTAGTTGTCTTATCTAAATCTTTAGTTTTAAACCGTAATCAATGGCTTAAGCCAACCATCCTTGTTCCACTGAATCCTCAAAATTGATACCTTATTCCTATCATAGGTTAAATATTCCTTATGTAGGGTATGTGTTATATACGGCGTCCTATGCATGGAATATGAGCCTAATAAGAATAAATCCTTAATTCCAGCTTCAAACCATGGCTTGATACGTAAAACCCATCTTTATTGGGTCAAATATTAAAAATAGTAGATATTTTTCTCAAAGGTGAAATATTCGTTCTTGATGAATTATTTCATGGTCATGGGATCCATACATGACCTATGAGCACTAAAATAATTGATTAGGGTTTAAATATATATTTTTTCCTTTAAACCATGAATTTGTTGACAAGAACTATATATATATTGCATCCAATCCTTGAAAATGGCCTATGTTCTTTGTATAGAACAAATAATCCTTCTTAAGAATTATTTCATAATATAGGACTTTGAGCACACCTTATGATCCCTAAAACCATTCATTTTCTAACTTAAATCATTATTTTTCAACCATGAGCCATGATTTATCCCATGAGTCACATCCATGTCATTCCTAATCTTCAAATTTACGTCTATATTCCTCTCAACTGCCAAATATTTATCATTTTAAATGGATTATGTCATCATTCATGGAATTATGGATGGATCCCTAAAATATTGGCTTGGGGAAAAATTCCTAATTGGTAGTCTCAAACCGTTGGAGCATGAGATCCATCTGTATAATTCCAAATCCTTAAAATTGTGCCCATTAATTTCATAAAAAAAATTACTTATTAAATCTTTATGTCATGGACATGGGGCATCATTGCTTATGAGCCTTAAAATAAGTAGTTAGGTCATAAATCCATAGGATGTTTCCGCAAATTACAATTTTTCTCATGAGAGTCGTCTCTTCTAGGTTAACTTAATCATTTTGAACAAATTATTTCAAGAAATATATGCCTTAAGATGTGCTAGTTTTAGTTTAGTTGAGGGCCAATGATTGTGGATAGCGATTGAATTTCTCTCCATTTAGATATTTTAGGGAAGAAAGAGAGATCCTATAAGGTTTTTTCTGGAATGAATATAGATACATACATACATACATACATATGTAACAAAATTGTAATTTAGTGTTGAATTACAAGAAAGGTAAAACGCAAAATTTAAACATTATAATTGTGAGAAATCTAAAACTACTTTCATATTAATCAAATTTGGGGTTTCAAAAAATATTCTCTAGTATCAAATTAGTCTTTGTGAAAAAAACTTGATGTACTAGCAAAAGGGAAATGAAACAATAATGTTCCTGAATGAGTGTCACGGAGCCTTACGGGATAAGTCATCATGTGTCTGCCTGAACAAAGGATAGTGACCTATCATCATGGTGTTGATAGAATGGAAAAGGATGGGGAGTAAATGTGGGGAACCATGGTTCATCTCCCCCATCCTCATAGCATATCCTCCCATTATTTGGGCATCTAATCCTCCCATAATTTGTGTATCTAGCCACTTGCACGATGAATTATGGCTTTGAATGGGTTCTATATGGAAATAGTCATGTCAGTTTAGGGGAACTATATCAACAATTATGTCGAACTATAGGAGAGAATATTGATCCTAAATGATACATTAATAGTTTGGATCAACCGTGGCTTTATTCAACACTAGAGGGATTATCTGTAATTAAATTGTGTAGGCCATTGCAGGCTAAGAGACTAGATAATAGAGATGGAAAATAGGAAGAATAGAGGGACTAAAGAAAGAGAGGGGGGGTTAGACAAGGTTGGCCTCGCTCCATGAGTGCCTATGGGAAATGGGGAAGAAGAAGAAGGTGACTAGAGCACAAATGGAAACCATGCCAACAATAGAACATTACCACCAGTGGTTTGTAGGCCCAATGAAGGAGGAAGTTGAGAGAATTGAAACTCGGGTTAGAGAGAAAAGGTAGTAGTTCACAATTGAGGAGATGGAACTTGAGTTTATAAGCTAGATACTAAAAACAAGGGTATCAAGAAGCTGGAAGACAAAACACATGAAAATTGATATAGTTATATCATGGAGGAAAAGGGAATGCAACAACAAGCTATTTTGCATAAATTAAACAAGAAGGAAGGCATTGGTGAACACAATATGGGGTTCAAAATCTATCATTGAGAATAGTTATAATAAAAAAGAGGAGGGGAGAACTCCTACAACTAGGGAAAAGGAAAAGGGTATGACAGGCAGGGAAATCGATGGATTTGGAGAAGATAATGGATTCAACCATGAAGGGGATATCCCCCTTGCCTACATCATCATTCCTTAAAACTAAAACTCTTATGATTAGTCTAGGCTATTTAAGGTTGCGTTGTTGAATGGTGTTATGTCTTTTTGTTATTCTACTATTATAATTGATAAAGCATTTTGCTAAACATAAACGGTTTCTCGATAAATCTGCTCCTCTTTTGCAATTTTTAAATATTGTGTTCAATGCCTATATCTATATAAATGAACTTGAAAGAAGCTCTTATCTATTATTTTAAGAATAATTATAAGACTATTTCCCTTAATAACATATCACAATATAAATTGCTTATAATTCATATTATCTATTATTAATAAATAATTTTACTAATTTCAAAAGCATTAATAAAAAATAAATAAAATGTTAAACAGTATTGTAAACAAATTAATACACTTTACATAAC
>SNQJ01S0006913.1:9644-30879 GCA_010110895.2 Picea sitchensis | reverse complement strand
TCTATATAGAGGCGACTTAGAATATTAAAAAAGAAATAATAACAAAATAGTTATATCATATGTAACAATATATGAAGAAAAGAAAATACTTTGAGAAAAATACCACACCGTCCACTCAAAATATATTTTGAGATTCTATACTAAAAATCGGTCTCTAAAAAAAATCGGTCTCTAAAATATAGTAAAAGATTATCCATAATCTCTACTATAAAAATGGAAAAAATCTCTACTTGGAAAAATGGAAAATAATAGTGTGAGCAAGAGTTTCTTACATGAAAGAAAACTCTATCTACTGAATGCAGGGCACATAGAATAAGGAAAGTAAAAAGAAAAATGTGACTCCTCGCCTCATAAGTAGCATAAATTGTTTGCCTTCAATATTCTACCATCTTGGAACTTCCTATGTGGGATAAATACGAGGCATGATAGCTACTCAGCTCTCAGAATTTTACTCGGCGTTCTATGAATGAAAAGATATGTACTCTCTCGACGTTCATCGATTTCAAGGTGCCGTCCCTGCAGCATCTTCCTTCTTTCCTTTTATGTCAATTTGCTGGTCCTATACTGGAGCAAGATTCCCTCCTGTTTTGTTAAAGTGTCCATGTATAAATCCTCAACTATGGCTTCCACAATGGCTGCATAAATGGAAGACCGCATGTGTTCGAGTAATCGGATGTAGCTTTCACTTTGGAATATATGCATCAGTTCAGCAGGCATCTTTATTCGGATTCTGCGTTCCTGCGTTTGAGTCATCGATTTCTGAGTAATAAGATGTATAACTTTGGAATATATGTTTGCATGGAAAATAAATGTGATTACATAAAAAGTATCACAGGCACTTTGGAATATCACGGGCATCTTTATCCCGATTGTGCGTTCGTGCATTCCGATAATCAGACGCATCAGCTGCGAAGTCAATCCATGAAGATGCATCTTATGCAAAAGTAATGATGAGACCATACCTCACTTGATGATAACATGTCCTTTTACAGAAGCAATATGGGAGGAAGCTCTGAAATTAGCAGGAGGAAATGGTAAATAGCAAGGATATTGTCATACCCGAGGCTTAGATTGGAGCGTGCGGGCTCCCTCCACAAGCTAAGACTTGCGATTCGGACGAGTCAACTAACGTTCGGTTATTTCATGAGTGAAGTTGGGTTACTTGGGATGTGACGTCGTGCCAAGTAACCCAAGATGGACTTGCCATGGAGTATGGTAACCCAAGATGGACTTGCCACTGAGGATGGTGACTTGATTGAAGAGCCGATTGGGTGGCGCCCCACGAAGACATGGGCGTCTCACCAAAGAGACGAACAGTTGGTGAAGTTGGGTGCGATGAAGGCATGCGTGCCCAATGGAATGCACAAAAGATGGCTTGACGGATGTGAAATCAAGGATGGGCATCCATGGGAGCCCTGTCTATGAGACAGGTCGGCCAAGCAAAGATGAACACCCAAAACATGCGACGGACGTCTTGCGATGCGGTTTAGCAAGCAAATAGACAAAGGCATAAGTTGGGCACGTTTAAACGAAAGTTGACGTCAGTTGGGGAAGAGTGCACACTTGGAAGATGAGCGTGCCCCTTGACTAGTCAGTTGAACCCGCGAAAGTGGACAAATAACCAAAAGTGTGTGTTGGCTTGCGATCGAAGGGACACGTCGGTTGGAAGAGTCGTGTCGCAAGGAAAGGGCACATGACTATTTAACCAAGTGCGAGCTGAGCATTTGGGAATTTGGATAAGGCAGGGTGTTGGGAGACACTTCTTCAGAATCGTGGGTTGAGGAGTTTGTCGCAGCGACCAAGGAGGGAGACTAGCTCTCCCCAAGGAGCTAAGTAGACCCTTGAGGGTAGCTTGGGATAGCTTGGGGAGGAGCCTTCACAGATCTACGCAAGTCTTTCTCAAAGAAGTTGTTAAGGAAAATCGAATTGTGGCAAGGAAAGAAGGGTCGCTCCAAGTTGTGGCAAGAAGGCAAAGTCTGAACCAAGCAAGGGGATAGACACACAAAGACAGAAATGCAGGTATCGCAAAGATGAAGTCTAAGGTGGTTCATTATGTGATGACGAAAGAAGGATGCATGAAGGCATCTTGCTGAACAGTTGTATGAATTCCACAACTTCTACTTAGAGAAATCTCTTTATGTAAACTTTCTTTGTGTGGCACAAGGGTTTAGCTCGACACACTGTTGTTCGGTTTTGTGTAAAGATGTATTTTGGGTATTAGACCAATTTGGCCTTCTGTAGATATGCTTCATTTGTATTTGTATGAAATTTGGTTTCTTTTACTTTTGTAACTATGTATAAGATAACGCAGACATAACATAAGTAATAAACGAAGCTGTAATGAAGTAAGGTGTAGTCTGAATTAAGTAAGTTATTGTGGTTTTACCGATAAACAAATGATTGTGGTGTTGCATGGTAACTGGGAGCATTGGGTGATTGCGCTGCCCAATCGTAGTCTCGCCAGGCTCGTGACAAATGGTATCAGAGAGAACATCATAAAAGACTATGGAAGTGATTCTAGTGGACGATTTGGTAAGATCTTCACCATTGTCACTTCTGTAACAGATGGTATCAGAGCTGAATTGATGGACAATTTGGCAAGCTCATTGAGTAGACAGAACACATAAACTCAAGCAGTCAAGCAAGGTTAGTTTGGGTGCGTTAAAACATAGGTGGTTGCGAAGGTGATTCTGTGGTGACGGAGGAAGCACCGTTGCAGAGTTACAACAACGATCCCAGAAGTGTTTTGAGTAGTGGGTGAGTTGGGTCACCATCATGACTTCGATGGAAGAATGAAGTTTGGTCATAAAGCATATAGTTGAGTACAATTTTCACCATGAAAACTCTGTGTCGTGCACTGCTGAGATTGTACATGGCATCCTAGTGCGAAGACATTATAGGGAACGAAGATAATAGACGGGGAAGGAAGTTTTGGTTGTATGCATGGTTTGAATCGCAACTAGGTACATTTTCCGTCGTGCCAACTTCATGTTGTGCAGCACCGAAGAGAATTTGGTTCAGTTGGGTTGCGATTGAGGATCACAATTTTTGAACGGATGTCGGTTAACAATATAATACTTGATGATCGGTCTATGTGCATGGTTTCTTGTTGTTGAGGCACTATAGGGCACGAAGATAACATACGGAAAAATGGAAGATGGGATCAGTTGGGTGTAGCGATGAGGAACATGACTTAGACGGATTTTGGACATTGCAGTTTTTCGGTTGCAGACTTTCAACAATAGAAGACTCAAACCATGAAAATGCCAAAGAAGTCGTGAATAGGTATATTCCTTCCAAATTTCTTTGCAATATTTGAGTTTTTGCATTAGGTTCATTGAAGAGAGACAGGAAGACTTGGTCGAGGACAAGATCAACATGTTTGCATCACAGACTTGGGAGAGGTCCAAGTGTTGCGAACTTCGTCGAAGTCACGAACAGTTCAGAGAGCCCAGAAGAGGGAATATGCGAACAAAGACTTGGAGCACCTACTTGGGTGAGTTCCAAAAGAGATACTTAGGAATATTTGGTGGCAGAAATGAGGACAAGTTGAATTGTCGTTGCACTTTCTTATGGAGTGCGTTGAAGGGCTTGTTGTAACAAAGAAGGAAACAAAACATGTATTCCAGTTGAAGAGTTGGATGAGGTACTTTGGTGCATGAGTGTCTTAGACATATTGGTTGAGTTGTGAGGTGACTTAACCATTGCAACATAGATTCAAACGTTGAAGTGTCTTGATAGAGGAAAAACATTTTGTTCCAAGAAACGAATGGAAGCAACAAAGAGTCGATCAAGGATATTGTTGATAGAAATTCGCGATGAATTAGACCACAGCCTGAGTGGATAGGGTGATGATCTCCTACTCATGGTATGGGACATGAGATAGGGAGGGCGTTCTCAGTATAATTGCAAATGTGGGATGGCGCAAATCATTGGTTGGGGTTGACAGAGGAATTGGATCGGGCGTGTTTAGGCATGGAAGTATTTGGGTGGTTCGTTCCACTTGGCATTATTTGGACAATATGTTGAGACAATTGCGAAGATAGTTTCATACTTATGCAGACTCGAATATCACACAGACAAGATGAAACAAAGCACGAAGGAAGTAGTGCGGAGGAGACTATTGGATGTGTGAAACTAGTGCACTTGGAGTGTTTCATGAACAAGTGACGAAGAGGATGTGAGATTGATCGATGAAGCAAGGCTCATGTTTTCCTTGGGAAGATTCATCAAGTGAACCAAGATTCCATGAGTGGCATGGTTACAACAATTATGAGGTAGACCCGGGTGCCCTACAATCTGTAGGAGAAAAGAAAGTGAATTCGGTTAGTCGTACGAGTGACATACGTGCGGTGATCTCCTTGCATTTTCAAATATCTTGGTTATGAAATGAGTTTGGTGCAATGATGGATGATAAGACAACAAATTTCGTAGCAGAAAACCAAGGAAGGAATGAATGACAGAAGGCATGAGGTTATGCTTCAAGGAATATAGAAGATACATCAAGGGAGTCGTTCAAGAAATTTGTCAAGAACTACAATGGGAAAGATGTGCGACAAGTGATATGAGGGTGTTTTTTGGTGGTATGGGACATCAAATTGTTGATGGTATGGGACATTAGGTACATGGATGTTCTTGGGGAGCTTGGCTAGTGCATATTGACTTAGAGTTGTTGATTGGAAAATGTATTGGCATGAATGCAGCTTCGTTAGAAGAAGGTGCAGAATCCTTTGGGCGGTTCCTTCTACTTGAATAATTTGGGTTGAGTTGGATTGGCAGGAGGTTTTCATTTGGAACAACATCGCAAGTAGACAGGGTGAGAAGCATCCTTGGTTGGACATATACATGGGAAGATGGACCAAACAAAAAATGCAGACCGAAGTCTGAGTAGGAATGTGAAACGAAGACCAAAGTGTGAGTAGGGATGCGGAAAATTGAGTTCAGGAGTCCAAACACTTGGGAATTGTGACGGAACTCCTTGATAAAGATCTGACAACAAGGAAAGAGTTGCACAGTGTGGAGAGTGGTTGAACAAATATAGCCATGTGATGGAATGTGGAGTACATTTTGTAGATTAAGCGCTAAGTTGGATTATCTACCCATCTTGGTCAAGATGTGGAGTCTAGACAATGTGAGAAACATGACGGAAGTGGTTGGATTGGGGAAAGGTTATTCAAAGAAGTTCAACATATGGGTGCAGTCAGAAGCCAAGAAAATTAGATGAAGGATTGTCGATGATGGTAATACTTTTATTGGGGGAGCATGTCATACCCCATGCTTAGATTGGAGCCCGTTGGATCCCTCCACGAGCTAAGACTTGCGACTAAGACAAGTCAATGAACATTCGGTTATTTCATCAGTGAAGTTGGGTTACTTGGGCATGCGAAGTTGTGCCAAGTATGACTTCACCAACATGGACTTGTGAGAAAGGATGGTGACTTGACCGAAGATTCAGTTAGGTGAGCACCCCACGAAGACATGGGCACCTCACCAAAGAGATGAACAATTAGTGAAGTTGGGTGCAACGAAGGCATGCACACCCAATGGAATGCACAAGAAATGGCTTGACGAATGTGAAATCAAGGATGGGCACCCATGGGAGGTTTGGTTGCCCCATCAGTGAGACAGGTTGGCCAAGCAAAGATGAACACCCAAAACATGTGACGGACGTCTTGCGATGTGGTTGAGCAAGAAAACAAAGGAAGGGATAAGTTGGGTGTGTTTAACTGAAAGTTGAGATCAACTGGGGAAGAGCACGTGCTTGGAAGATGAGCTCACCCCTTGACTAGTTGGTTGAACCCGCGAAAGTGCACAAATAACCAAAAGTGTGCGTCAACTTGCGATCGAAGGGACAAATCGATTGGAATATTCGCATCGCAAGGAAAGGGCACATGACTATTTAACCAAGTACGAGTTGGGCATTTGGGAATTTGGCTAAGGTAGGGAGTTGGGAGACACTTCTTTGGAATTGTAGGTTGAGGAGTCTGTGGCAATCACCAGGGAAGGAGACGATCTCTACCCAAGGAGCCAAGTATACCGTTGAGGGTAACTTGGGCTGACTTGGGGAGGAGCCTTCGCAGATCTAGGCAATTCTTTCTCATGGAAGTTGTTAAGGCAAATCAGACTGTGGCAAGGAAGGAAGGGTCACTCCAAGCTGTGGCAAGGAGGAAAATTCTGAACCGAGCACGGGGACATAAGCACAAAGACAAAAATACAGGTATCACAGAGATGAAGTCTGAGGTGGTTCATTCTGTGATGAAGAAGGAAGGATGCACAAAGAAATGTTGTTGAACAGTTGTATGACTTTTGCAACTTCTACTTAGCGAAATCTCCTTATGTAAAATTTCTTCATGTGGCACAAGGGTTTATCTTGACACACTATTGTTCGGTTTTGTGTAAATATGTATTTTGAGTATTAGGTTGGTTTGGCCGCCTGCACATATGTTTTGTTTGTATTTGTATGAATATTTTCTTTTACTTTTGCAACTAAGTAATAAACGAAGTTGTAATGAAGTAAGGTGTAGTATGAATTGAGTAAGTTGGTGTGGTTTTTCCAATAAACGAATGATTGTGGTTCCACACGGTGACTGAGAGTGTCGAATGATTCCACCACCCAACCATAGGCTCGCTAGGCCCATGACAGATATATTGTAGTAGATTGTCTAGATATCTGGTTTAAGACAAAATCTGTCAAGTCTAATAAAGCTCTTCCTTGTATAGTCTTTTGGGCCTTTTGGCTAGCTAGGAATGATATGATCCTTCAAAATAAATAAATCTGTGCCCATTCAAGTTTTTTTCTCAAATCAATATGCTTATGAGGGAGTGTGGAAACCAAGTATGAAAAAGCCTCCAAGAGTGGTTCCTAGTCCAAATATTTAAAAAACATATACCTAGGGATAATTTGATGGGGCAAGTCAAAAGAATTATGGGTTGGGGGGACTATTGATTGAGGAGGAAGGTTTTCTCGAATACCCCTCCCATGTTTCATATAGAGTCTAGTGGCGGGTAATAACATAAATAATATGTCTATTGTGTTAAGTTAATACGTCAATAGTGCCTGAAGACATGTTTGGTTGTCGTCCATACTTAGCTTAGCGAATTGGGAGCATTTCCTCGAAATTTCTTCCTTCCTGATAGAAGAGGAGTGATTCTAATATAAAGAGATGGAACTTTGTCCTTTGTTTTTTCTCCATCCTTCCCATCCCATCTAGTAGGCATACCATTACTTATGATACCCCAGCCCTACCTAAAGAAAGAATTAGATCTGAAGGAATGAGATGATGAGATATTCTATTATGGATTATATTAGGGTAGGAACTGACTCATTTTGTTTCGGTAACCAAAGAGAGATACCTGGTGTGGGTCGGGTTAAAAATAGCAGGAATAGGACATTCATTCATAAATTCATAGGGGCTTTCTTTTAGGTTACACTTAACGGGGAGGATATTGATTGGGTGCTCAACACCACACCCACACCACTCACTTGGTTAACCTGACCTAGATAGAAGGTAAGTGGGAACCTTACCTGAACAAAGCTAAGTGTTTGAGGGGATGAAATAGAAGTACAGTAAAAAACATCTATGGAGTTTTGTATGTCTTTTCTAAAGCGTAATTACATATATAAATAATGACTGGAATAAATGGGAGAATTTCATCACCTTCCTACATCAGGTGAGCCATCCTTATTCTATTTTGATGTATCTAATTTTATCAAACCAATGCAACAATTGTGTGTGTATTTTCTCAAGCGTTATTACATATATAATTCATGAATGCATAATTACATATATAATAGCAGCATTGTCGAAGGTCCTCCACCTTGGTTGGGATAACCCCTCCCAACCAACCCTCTCTTCTAGCTCTTTGAGGGGAAGAAATAGAAGTATGGTAATCAACATCTATGGAGTTGTGTCTGTCTTTGCTAAAGCATTATGACATATATAATATTTTTTTTATTATCTACTAAAGCATAATTACATATATAATTAATGACTAGAATGTAGAGAACGTGTCATAAGGCCGCTTTCCTGTTAAGGGAAGGAGAATTCAGTGTCTTGTTTAAGGTCGAACCCATTTGAAAAATAAGAAAGAGGGATTTAGAAGAACTCTTTGAGGGTAAGAAATATAGGGTGAGTGTTGTCTTATATCTCTCACTTCTACTTCTAGGGTTGACCCAAGTTCAAATCTCAAAAGGTTTCCAACAAAACCCTCTAAAAATATCGGCCCTCCTGGTAAGCCAGAAGGAAACACAACGCACATAGTGCACTGTGCAGCCTCACCCGAGATAGATTTATGGGTGACTACAATGCAAGTTATTGAAGTCTAGGAATGAGTGGAGATAAGGGAGAGTATTATTCCTTCTTCATGCATTCATCATGTTATTCATTCAAATATTACTAGGATTCATTCATCTTTTAGGTACATGCATGCATTCTAGTATATCTAGCTTAACCATTCATTCACAAACTAATCATTGACAGAAATTAAACATGCAATAAACATCACATGTAACACATGTTTTTCTATGGTTCACCCCCTCCTGGGCTATGTCTCCAAATATTTGGATTATATGCTCTTTTATTAGGTCTACTACAAAATATGGTGTTGTGCATTACATTTTTCTTCATACAAGCATGAAAAGGTTCAAGACCCTCTATGAGGAAGACTAGATCACACCAGGATCCTCATCATGTGACCTAATCATCAAAATATGTCCTACTTGACTCTTCTATCACCTTATTACCATCATAGTAGTTATTGACCCTATATATCAACTCCAAACTTACAATTCTTGAACAACCTCGACCTAGACCTCCTAGGTTATTATTTATACTAGTTTTCATGATTATAGTTGTTACAATATTTATCCAAAACCATAACCCTAATATGGTTAGGTTTGTCTTCCTACACACCACGTTTCTTTTCCTCTTGCATGTTGTTTTTCCTTCTATTTTTGCATTCTACTTTCTTGTCGTCGATTGCACGCGCTCCAAAATTAGGTCTTCTTTCCAAAATTTGGTCTTTCCCAAAATAGACCTATTCATGTGCCCAAAAAAGCCTTACCATTTTAAGATAGGCATGTGCCCAATAGGTCCCCAACATTGACATGTGGCTTGTCCCAAGACACTCAGGTGGTGTGCGCTGTGTGAACTTCCCTATCCAAACTAAGGAACTTTTCTGCTAGTTCCTTTCCTTTCTCTCTCATCTGCTCATCTTTGCTTGCCAGAGCCTCTACTATATGTGTTGTTGTATCCTCCTGCATCAATGCTTCTCTCTCTACTTGTGCATGTGCTCTACTTGTCTTCTCTTCCTCCAACTGCGCAATAATCTATGCTGCTTGTTCTTAGAGGGGTTCCAATTCGGCTTGTCTTTCTTGTTTATTTGTCTGTGTGGTTTTCAAATACGTTTGCATCTTCTTCATATCTTGAGTTCCCTTCAAGCGCTCTGTGATGCTCATTATTTTCTTCCTTTTTATGATCTCTTGTATGGTAGTGTTGATTGTCTCCTCTTCTTGGTCCCATTGTTGGACCTTCTTGTCTTCTTCCAGGATAGTCCATATCTGCGCAGCTCCATCGAATAGTTCTTCTAATGCACTTGCTTCTTTCTCCATCTCAGCTATTAGGAGTGAAAATTCTTGTTCTCTCTGTTCTTGGACCTTGGGAGGAGTCGTAGGGTTGAGCCTCTCTTTGAGCTCCTCAATCTCTTGCTTATATTGGTCCATTGTTTGTGCGACCAGGTTGATCTTCTCCTCTACGCTTTTCTATGGTGCTTGTGTGTTGTCTGGGATGTGATCATAAACTGTTGTCAATCCATGTTCCAATATATGTGTGTGTTATTTCTCCTCCTTCTCCGCGGTCAGTTGGTCGCATGTGATTTTCTGCATGTCAATAACCCCTCTACCCAACTCCAAGTTTGTTACATCCACGCGGGCCCTGGACTGTACTTCTTGCCTGACACTAGCCTGTAGTCTGTATAGTTCCTTGGTAGGTATTTGTGCCATGAAAAATTCCAATTGTTCCACTTCCCAAAGGGGTTTCTTTGCGTTCTCCTAATCCATTATGATCATTTGACGTGTGACCATAAATGTGTCACTGGCCTGGACTACCAACCACACCATCTCCTCTCCTTCTTTCTATGTAGGTGGTCGATGTGTCTTTTCCTATTGTTGCATTGTGTCTTGTGATTATGCTTGGCTCCGTAGTTGTTTTATGTTCTCATGTACCTCTATGAGCTTGGCCATGATCTCTTCCCATTGTGCCTCTACAATTCGTACCACTTCTTCCCACCTATATTGGACCTTTTCCACGACTAGATCTACATCATCCTCTGTCAGGGTGATGTGTGGGTCCTCTGTGTCATATTTTCTTTTCTTGCACACCTCATTTTCCTGCACAGGCTTCCTTACTGTCTGTGAGGGCTACGCCCTAGTTGTTGTACCCTGGTTTGTTTCTTCTCCAGCCTATGAAGTATCCTTGTTTCTAGTCTATGGTTGGCTTCCTATCCTTGCTGCTACTATTGTTCTCCTTGGCCTTTCTGGTACTGTATTTCTCTCAGTTGGATGATTATGTACTTTCGTTGTTCTAGTATTACCTGCCAAGCTATTTTTTCTCACTAAAGAGCCTTCTTCATCCTTGTCTTTAGGCTAAGAGTGTTGCATCGTGTCTGGCTTCATGGCTAGTTTGTTACTGGTAGCTTCCACTGCGCATGCCAGTCTGTAATTATCCAGTCCACTTCTTCCTTGGTTATGCAGTATTGCATCTCTAGCCATGTCTTCTTTGGATCCCTTGCAGCTTGGGTCCATACGTGATTCTTGGATGCCTTGAACTTGGCTATCCCATATGTCTCTTGCACTACTTCCATCGGTATGCACCACACATTCATTGTGCATTGTTGTATCTCTTCTAGAATCATTGCAAACACGGTGTTGTTTACCTGCTACATTTTCTTATCCTTGGCCTCCCAAAGGGACTCATATTTGGCCGCATAGCATTTCCACATATTATCTAAGAATGTTGAGAATTTTGGCTCCTTCCACCGTACCAATGCTATCAGAATGATCATCCAGGAGTAATGGAAATCAATTCCATTGTCCAACATGTCTCTACAGTCTATCAAGAACTGGTTCAGCAGGTATGGTTCCCAACTGAACATTACCCCTTTCGCGCACTGTGCATCTACTACAATAATGTATGATGGCACTTCTTCTTTGCGACATTTCCTCAATAATTTACAATCCATAAGCTTGATGGTGACCTTGTCACATTATCATTGATGTCTTTTATGACAATGCCTCTATTTCCCCTATTGGTGTCAAAATGCGCTTTGACCAGCTTTGTGATTTCTTTCTTGCACGCCTTGTTATACAAATATTATTCTGTCTATGCATCGAATCTGGGGAGTACTGTGATATTGGAAATCAATGCCACATCTATCTGTATCTGTCTATCCATATAGAGGATGCCTCTGTGTATGCGAGCGACTATTTGTTTGACACATATCTCGACGTTCTTACTGCGCCCGAAATGTGGTATATCCAGTAGGTTCATGATGCCTGAGTTATAGAGCCCCATTATCCATTGTGTTGGCTCTAGTATGGGTTTGTCGAGGGGTCTAAATTCCCCTGTGTTTATCAAATAACTCTACTCGATGAACTCTAGGAATTTAGTCACATCGCGCACATCATGGTCAGTGTACCTAAGCTTAGGTACCTTTCCCAACATATCATCCACATTAATAAATGCATATGGGAGATAGGGAACTATAACCTCCATGGAATCCAATGCCTTTCTTTTTTGTCCCGCAGTAGATGTGCCTACCTTTGTTTCATCTGCATCCTCTTCTTCCCTTCTAGACTCTGGTCGGTTGGTGATGTCTTTGACCAACACTTCCTCTTGTTCATGGGAATACCGCAGTCCCATTGCTTCGTCAGGCCTCGTAGGCATCTCTGGGTTAGGGTTCAAAATATCATTCCAAGTCCCAGAACTCTACCCTATTTACCCTTGTTGTGACGTTGATGTTTCCTCTTCAACCCATGTCGGGCTGATTGACTTTGTGTCTGAGGTGGTGACATCTTCGAGCTCGACCACATTTCCAGACTATCACATTATTTCCTTGCGCTTCTGACCCTACCGAGTAACTCAGACGTACTATCTTGGAGCATTGAACTTTGGTCAAGTCATCATGTCTCGAACTCACACACTTTCCTTCTTCTGCATAAAATTATAGCTAGGGAAGTCACTATATTTCTCGCTCTGTGATAAAAAATTGCTAAGTGTTGAATAAACACATGCTTTTTGGCTTTTATAGACCCAGTCGTATTCACTTTCCACTTTTTGTGTGCATTTGCACCGAGTATAATTTTTCTTGTGCATTGTCTTAAGATGTTTGTCGTGGTAATTATTGTGCACAACATTTTTTCCGCACTTTCTTATGGTTCAATCAACTTATGTGTCTTTTTGTGTTTTTCTTCCATTTTCTATTTCTGTATTTTTTTTTTATTATTTTTCTCCTTTTTATTTCTTTTTATCATTTTTATGTCCTAAACTCTGTTATAGTACACTATATACATGCATTTCTCACTGTATTGTAACTTTTAAGTGTTAGGAGGTCGACTGTCCCTGTATAGTTTCAGTCGACTCCCGTTGATCATCCCTTTTAGTTGTGTTCCTCCCAATTATTTTAGCTGCACAAATACCCCATCTATGATAGTCTTTACTTCGTATGGCCCTATCCAATGCATTCTAAACTTACCAGGATGTTGATAAAATTTACTGTCATAGAGTAGGACTAAGTCTCCCTCTTTAAAAATCTTCTTCTTACTATGTATGTCATGTTAAGATTTGTCTCTTGATTTATGTACTTCCTGGTGAAATCCTGCTAGGATCCTATCCTATTCTATTTCCATTAGTTGATTTATCGTTTCCTGTACTATGCCTCTTTCGGTCATGTTGGTAATCAATTCTATGTGTAGAATGGGTACCAAAATCTCTAATGGCACCACTGCTTCTTGCCCATACACCAACCTAAATGGTGTTTGTCACGTCAACTTCTTACATGTGGTCATGTATGCCCATAGTACTGTTGGTATTTTCAAGTCCCAATCATCCCTATTGACATTGCAGATCTTAGTCAAATCATTCTCCAAGATATTATTAAAGGTTTCTACTGTTCCATTTGCCTGAGGATGGTATGGTGTACTCTTATGGTGATAGACTTAAAACTCCTCAGTCATAGCCCTAATATTAATGTTGATAAAGTGAGTACCTTGGTCACTCATCAAAATTATTGGACACCCAAATCTGGTGATCACTTGCTCAAACAAGAAGTTTGTTTTTGTCTCTGCGTTGCAGTCTTTGACTGGTGTTGCTTCTGCCCATCTTGTTAAGTATATAGTCGCATTAATGATGTATCTAGCTCCTAGCCTTTTTGTTGGTGGATGGATTGGTCCAACAAAGTCTATTGCCCATTTTTCAAATCCCTACAAGGTTACTTGTGGTCTTAGGGGCATCTCATCCCTTTTGTTGGGTTTGTCAACCCTCTGACAGACATCACATTTCTAGAAATATTGCTTGGCATCTCTATGAATTGTTGGCCACCATAATCTTGTGCTCAATACCTTCTGCGTGGTAGCTTTTCCTATGTATTTTCCTCCAGCTATACCTTCATGAGCTTCTCCCAAAATTATAGGCCTTTCATGCTCTAATACGCACCTTATCAAAATGTTATCTGTGCCCATATTGTATAAGTGTGCTGCAATAAGTTGATATTTTGTAGCTCTAACTACCAGATATTTCTTCTACATAGTGCTAAACTCTTATGGAGCAATCCTTGTGCTTAAGTATTCAATAATCAACAAAGAATTCATCAGCTACCTGTACTGAAAATAGTTGTGCATCATAGAAGTTGTCTTCCAAGTTAGTAGGTTCTTCTTCATTAGTTACCCTTGCTAGGTGATCAGGTCTTACATTTAGCTTCTCTGGTTTGACTATCACTTCGAAATCAAATTCTTGAAATAACAATATCCATCTACAAATCCTCCCACCCAACACTGGCTTATTGACTAGATATTTGAGGAATAATGGTCTATGAACATATTAAAGTGTTTACCCAGTCAGTAGTGCATGAACTTCTGAAGTGCATATACCACGGCTAGGCCTTATATTTTTGTGGTGTTGTAATTCTGCACTGATTCTCACAATTTTCTGATTGCAAAGGCTATAGGATGCTCTAAATCCCCTACTCCTGGCTTTCCAAAATTGCTCCAAGTGTTATGGATGATGCATCTACATGCACATGAAATGTATTTTCCCAATCTAGGAATAGTAGGATAGGTTTTGTGACCATATTTTCTTTTAAGGTGTCCAATTGTTGTTGACAGTTCTCATTCCACTTAAATATTTTATCCTTCTTTAACATTTTTTCCATTGGCGCAGTAATCTACGTATACCCTTTTATAAATTTCTTGTAATAGCCTGTATATCCCAGTGTTTCTCTCAATTGGTGCACTGATTTTGGTGGTGGTAAATTTACAATGACTGCAATCTTAGCAGTATCTACTAATAAACCTTGTTTACACACTATACGTCCCAACAATATTCCAAAAGGTGTCCCAAAAATGAATTTTTTGATATTCAATGATATCTGACACTTCCTGCATCTTTCCAACATTATCCTTAACACTTCTACATGGTCCTTTAATAGATTATATATAGTCTAGACATCCAAATATACTTCTAAAAACTGATGTATGAATTCCTTAAAAGAATCTATGACTACTTTTCAAAATATGGTTGGTGGATTCTTCAACCCAAATGGCATGATTGTATATTGGTAGGATCCCCATTATGTGGAAAGAGTAGTCTTATACATGTCCTTGGGATATATTTTGATCTGATGGTAACCTGAGAATCCATCTATAAATGAATATGCTTCATGGCCTCCCACATTCTCTAGGACCTCCTCTGTGAAAGGGGTAGGAAAAGGATCGTGTAAGAAAGCATCATTAAATTTTCTTAAATCTACACAAATCCTTATCCCTCGTTGTTTCTTTTCTTGGACTACCATAGGGATTATCCATTCAGATTCCTTTATTGGTTCTATGATACCAGCTTCCAACATTCTTTCAATTTATGCTTTCACTTTCTGCTTATATACTAGATTCAGTCTGTAAGGTCTATGCATGACAAGTCTTGCCTCGGTTTTGAGAGGCACTTTCATCTCTCCTAGCTCTCCTTCTATGCCATTCATCTCTGTAAAGGTCGTTGGGAGCAGGTCACTATATTCGCACAGTAACTATGCTATTATTTCTACTGTTTGTTCATCCCAATAATATCCAATACTTTCCATTTTAGGATTTTTGGTTGTCCAGATGTTGACTTTCTTCACTTTGATTGGTGCAACAAATACTTATGACACGAGAGATGGACCTTCTAACTCTCTTTATGCTTCAATTTCTTTAATTTGAATGTTGCGCAGGTCATCTTCATCTGTTGCTTCCTCTTCAACATGATAGAATGAAAGTAGCTCTTTGACTATATGTCTATTATGTTGTCGATATTATGTCATGAGTTCAACCTCAGGTTCATCAATAAATATAACACCTCTTATCTTCTTCAGTGATTAATCAATTTTTGGGTTCTCATGTTCAAATGAAGTGATTAATCAATTTTTGGGTTCTCATGTTCAAATGAGAAGGTTACTACAAAGTTTTGTTGTAAGGATGTCCATTTTGTAGTGCCTCTGTGCATCTCCTGGTCTATATACCAGTTCTATGGGATTCCTTCTAGTGTATGGATGAATCGATGAGGCCATTCTTATGGTGGTGTGATCCTCCATTATGTTATGCACTTATCCAAGTGTTTTGTTGGTGTTCATTTCCCATCATACCTCAGCATTTTATTGCTCCCTCGCTCTATGCCAAATCTAATGCGTAGTAATCATTTACATTGGTACCAGTCTTGAATTGTTTCTTGCGCACCCCACCATCTTGCAGGTGTGGCCTTGAGTGCAATATCTAAGGCTAAGAGCCTCTAATTCTCTAACACTTCCTCTTCATATTTTTTCATAAATTCCTATAATTCATTTACCCCATGAAAAATGGGAGGTTCTCTTATCTCTGTACCAACCCATCTTACTGTGCGGTCTGTTCTTGCGCACCTTCTTGTGGAAACTTCATGTAATCGTTGTTGCCAATTATCTAAACTTGTATCTAAGTCAAAAGCACATGATGTGATGCTTCTACAACTGATTACCCCATTTGCAGTTGGGTTAACGTAATATTCTTCGCACGCAGTGGTTCTGTACAACTGGTTTATTTCCTTCAAATCCAGACAGGTGGGTTCTACAAACCTTTTTCCTTTTGAAGGATCTAATGGTGCAATGACTCTATATTCACCTGATTCAAATGTCATTTTCCTTGTCTTTAGGTTTATTATGGCATGGTTATCAAATTCTCAATCCAATCCAATCAATGTTGGATAAGGTGTTGTGCCATCTACTATCTCTATTACTTCAAAGTTTGCCATAGTGCTCACTCCATCCAAATATACTGTCACACCTTTAATCCTTCTAATTGGTAACACTTCCTATGGATTTTCTAATTCACCTGGACAGGTGAATATCCTAGTGTGGTTTCTCCCATACAGTGACATGTCTTCTTAGGTAAGACATTTACTTCAGAGCCTAAGTCCAGTGTAATATCCCCCATATTAAAATCCCCAATATTAGCATTGAGTCTGAATTCCTTGCTTGTCATTCTTCTTGTATGGAGGTGATTGACTATTTTTTTCTCTAATTTCCCTTCTACCTCTGTGTTACATATTTCTATAAGATCTTGTAATATTTTGAAAGATGATGGATCCTTTAATAACTTAACACGGGATTGCAAAAAAGTTTTTATTTTACTTACTTTCTCTAAAGGTTGTGCTTCATTGGTGTGGTCCATTGAGAAGGGAATTTCATACATTGGTACGTTCTGAGTGTGTTCCGTGGCTAATGTAGATGCAACATTTTGCTTGAGAAACTCATTTCTTGCCTCTTTGAATGTTTCCTTCTCTTCTCGTGCATCAAACTTCTTATATGCTTCAGTATTCTTCTTCATTCATTGGTGGTGTGTTGGATCTTGTCTTACTATGTCAGTTCCTATATTGGCTCCTCCTCATGTGAATATTTTGTTGTTTCTTCCATCATCCATGGATTGTGCATAAATCAATTGTACATTATGCTTGTTTTGGTTCCTCTTTTCTTGGATTTTTCCTAAGAGTGACGGAAAGTCTTTTGTGTCATGGTCTGTTGCGTGATAGTATATGCATGCCATTGGTGGAAGTGGACATTCCCTTGCATAATGTACTGGTTGTTGGAATTTTTGACACACTACTGGCCCTCTGCCTCGTCCAAATCCTCCTCTACCTCATCCTCCACCTACGTATCCAACTTGTCCTCCTCGTGGTGTGTTGTACTAAGGTACACGGTTCTACTATGCAGGGTTATATTGTTACTGTGCATTATTGTATTGTGGTTGCATAATGTTATACTTTTGTTGTGCATTATTGTATGGAGGTGGTACATGGCTGAACTGAGGTGCATATTTCCCTGTCATCATTTCTTCTTGCACCCTATAAGTATCTGAAGTTCTTTCTCTCATCATCTCTATCATCCTACAATCTTTATCATCATGACCCACTAACTTGCAAAAATTGCAGTATGAACTCTTGGGTATTTTTTGATACTTATACATCATTGGACAATGGTATGGATCATGCCCATGTGTTTTACATATCTCGTACAATGGTCCTCCTATTGGAAAATGGTTTGGTACTCTTGTTGCCATGTATTGCATGAAATTTGGGCATTCGTTCTTATGGTGTCCTTATGTCCTACATGTGGTACACCAAACATCTTCTCTTTTCTCTTTTCCCTTATTCTGGTTAAGTTGAAATGTTAGGTTCTTCATATCCTCCTTCAGCTCCTCTATTGCAAGATTTGTCTTTTGATATTGGTTTTCTTCCAGTTGTAAGGCTTCCTACAAAGCCTCTGCCTGAGCTTGAAACTTTTGATGTCTTAATGGGTATTTCAAATGTGGTAACAGTGAGTTCACAAATATTTTCCTATGTTTCATGTTAGTAATTGCATACTTCAACTTACCTTTCAAGCGTTTAAACCTCTGATCAATTTTCCAAACAAACTCACTTGGTTTTTTCCTGATTTCAATCACTTCATTCATATACTGATCTTCTGAGCTAGGCTTCTGAAATTCATTTATGAGTAGTTTTTTCACGTCTGCAATAGTCCTTGTTTATCCTGGTGGATTGTTTACATCTAGGCTCATAAACCAATCCAATGCGTGGTCTCTTAGCGTGATAGCTAACAAGTTTTGTATCCTCATATGGGATCTGCTTTGCTTCCCATATCTCCTCACATATGAATAAATGCTTTTCAGGGTCCTTTGATGCCTCTCCCTGAAATTATGTTAACCTAATCAGGGGATCATGTCCTACCATTTTGAACTTTGTTGAACTACTACCTCTGCGTAGTGTAGATATTTGACTGGTACTTCCTGAACTGGCTCCCCCAGTTGATGCTCCTTGACTGGATCCTTGTCATGTTGTTTCTCTGCCACTAAACTTCGCTTGTCTATACAATAGTGTTCTTTCTGGTGTACTAGTCGCACATGGGGTTATAGGTTCCACACTAATGTTGATCTATATTAGAGTTATGCCTTTTGTTCTTGCCCTTGGACCTCATGTTTTCCTTTCATATGTTGTGCACAGGATTTCCTCAATCTGCCACATCTCGAAGATCCTCTACCTCTTCTTCATCATTTGCCAAGCTCTCTCTATCAACTATGGCTCTCTTCTTATTATTCATCTTATATTGTTAGGGTGTTCAACTACCCATCTTTCCAGTTGTTTCTATTATCTACTTTATTTGGTCTTCTTCCATCATGATTGGGTCCATGGACTCCTTCTTCTTTCCCTTATCCATCTCTTCATCCATTTTTCCATCTCGTGTCAGTTCTTCCCCCCTTCCCCCATGCACGTGTGGAAGTTTAGTTGTCTGGTTCCATGGCCATCACATTGTTTTTATATAATAAAATCTTGATTGAAGTATACAATGATCTAACATACCTACCTCTAGGTCCTTTTATAAAATCATTCTCTATTGCACTGTAAGACTTCATGGTATCTACTACAAATTCGGTGATAAACCCTACAACAATAGTGTCTAACTTGTTGTAACTAAGCAATCTCCACATTGTTCCACTCCAACTGTCTGATTCGACTTGTAGGGTGGTTGTATTTTAGCCTCAATAGCCACTCCTGCAACACATGCGAGAAATTAGAGAAAAATACCTCATGCAGGTCGCTAAACACGTATTTGTTAAGATATTTGCACGATGTTAACTTAGGGTTTATGTTATCCTTCTGCACAAACTCAAGTTCCTTTGTTTTCAACCATATTTTAATCTCCTCCTTCGTTGGATTCCATGGCCTGAACATTCCCTTATATACATTCATTCTTTAAGAATCTTTCACAGATCTCGTCCACTCAATCCCATGCAATTATAGCTGGAAAGATCCATTTGTTGGCTTGTATCTCTCACTTCTACTTATAGGGTTGACCCAGGTTCGGATCTCAACACATTTACAACAAAACCCTCTAAAACTATCGGCCCTCCTCGTAAACCAGAAGGAAACACAACGCACAGAGTGCACTACGCAGTCTCACCCGAGATAGATTTATGGGTGACTACAATGCTAAAGTGCTTGAAATCTAGGAATGAGTGGGGATTTGGGAGTGTATTATGCGTTCTTCATGCATTCATCATGTTATTCATTCAAATATTCCTAGGATTCATTCATCTTTTAGGTACATGCATGCTTTCTAGTATATCTAGCTTAAACATTCATTAACAAACTAATCATTCATAGAAATTAAACATGCAATAAACATCAAATACAACACATGTTTTACCGTGGTTCACTCCCTCCTAGGATGCTTCCACAAATATTTGGCTTTTGTACTCTTTTATTAGGTCTGTTGCAAAATATGGCATTGCACGCATTACATCTTTCTTCATACAAGCATGAAAAGATTCAAGACCCTCTATAAGGCGGACTAGATCAACACTTGGCTCCTCAACATGTGACCTAACCCTCAAAATCTGTCCTACTTGATTCTTCTATCACCTTATTACTATCATACTAGTTACTGACCCTGTATATCAACTCTGAACTTACAAGTGCTAAGTAATTCTTGAACAACCTCGACCTAATTACTATCATACTAGTTACTGACCCTCTATATCAACTCTGAACTTACAAGTGCTAAGTAATTCTTGAACAACCTCGACCTAGACCTCCTAGGTTCTTATTTATACTAGTTTTCGGCCTTGAAAGTGGTCCTTCCTTATTTCCTTTCGCTCTCTTTGGTCGAGCAATCTGTTCCTCCCCTCACCCTTGCCCCTTCGAAGGAAGGTCAGGTTATCCCACCCCAGGGAAGGGTATCCCTTACGCTATGCTCAGGTAAGGAACTATGATCTATAGTGCATTCTAGGATCACCTCCATTATGTCACTATAGATCTACGTTTCCTTAGCAAATTATGAAACTACACACACAAATTGGGTCTCAGGTAGAGCCTTATGAGGCAGCCCACGTATAGTGCGGGATTCGAGCCCTAGCACACACAGTGATGGTGCGGCGGCCTAGGTAAACACTTATATATCACCTGGTCATCAATCAAAAGCAGGAAATATGGTCATTAATTGTGATTCGTCCAAACCTTTGACATGGGCATCTTTATCCTATTGTGCGTTCGTGCATTCAGATAATCAGACGTACCAGATGCGAAGTCACGATTGACTTAACAACTGATGTGTAGAAAACATAATCGAAATCATGGATTTACTACAAACTTGAAGGTTTGAAACAAAGTTCAAAGAGCTGCAAGTTCGAAACAAAGTTCAAAAAGCTACAGATTGCAGATTTCGTTGGATGAATCATGAACTATCTACGTCCTGATCTAAAATTTAGCGTTTTTTTATCAGAAAAAAGATTTCATCATTTGTATGATTACACTCATTGTTGGGTTATTGTTTATATTTTAAACTGTAGTTTGTATAGTTTGGAAAAACTCTAAGAAAAGGAGAAAGAATGATACTTAGAGCAAATAACATAGTTATCAAGTTTGGATTTGAATTCTATAAAAAAAAATTCTAATTCTAAAAATCCAATACT
>SNQJ01S0006912.1:403966-415676 GCA_010110895.2 Picea sitchensis | reverse complement strand
AAGTGGGGTAAAAGGAGGTTTCCCCCTCGAAGAGGATTATTATCTGAAATTATCTCTTTTTCAAGGCGTTGAGTACTTTTCCTAAGGTTTTTCTATGCTATATTGATGTTTGGTTCTTAACATATGGTATCAGAGCTCAAGGTATTGGGGTTTCGCTGCTACATCTGAGACACCGTGGAATTTTCGCTATAACTTTTTTTCTACAACGTTTCAGAAAAAACGGCTTGGAGGATATTTAGAATATGGATCAAGGTACGTTGGATTAAAAATTCATCTCTTGAGGCCTTATACCTTCAAAGATACATCATGTACAATATAGGGTTCTGGAATCATTCTGAAATGAGTCATTGCGGAATTTTAGTTATAAATAATTTTCTGTAATGATTCAGAACCTAAACTCCAAAGGAAATTTACTGAAATAAGTAATGTATATGTGGTAAAAATTTCAGCTTATGGGTCATCTTAAATTTGTAGATACACCCTATGTAAGATAGGGTATCTGACTAGTCCTATTGACTAGTCTCAAGAAGGTGTTCCAGGTAAAACAATCATAACTTCTTCCTAGAGTATCTAAATTGTGTGGGACTGATTGCATTGGATCTTGGACAGTCTATAGTATTTTGGGTGTGAGTTTTAGAATTTTATATCAGTCATTTTGTGTGGGGCACACTATACAAGTGAGATCTCCTGGAAAGGCCAAAAATCGGCAAGTTGTGGGGAGGTTACCGTAAATTCCACTTGGCACATCCAATTTTGATCAGACCTGTGGAATTGCAGAGAAGAAATATCAGAGAAATACATAAGAGAAAGTTTCATACCCAGAAGGGCCAAAAATTGGGAGATACAACAGAAGAAATATTGTCTTTAGAGATCTGTAGGAAAATGTTGTCTAGCAGAACCACCTCAAAATCAAGGTTCAAAAGTGTCTTGTGTATACACCCATAAAAGGGAACTTCTACACCCAAATAAGCCTCTAGAAAATCCCTACTTGGACTCTTGATGAGGTGAAGAAATGGTAGGGACATAATGAACTACAATAAGATGGATTCAATACAGGCTAAGTTGGATACTAAGATGGATTCGAAAGTAGAGCTAAGTTGGACACCTAAGATGGAGGTTTTTAAAAGGGGAGATCATGGAAATATTGAAAAATTTCATATGAGGAGAGCACACAGAAAGTGAAAATGCATCCCAAGAAAATCATGATGTGGACACAAGGAGAATTGAATCAGAATGGAGAAACTCCAACTTTGGGTTTGAGAGACCAACCCGTTCCTAAGATTGGCATGAGGAATTTTGATGTAAAGGACCCAATCACATGGATGATGCCAGATGGAAATTCTTTGATCTCCATATAATGTACCCACATACACAAAAGATGCAGATTGATTCTTTATATTTTAGAAGACCTAATCAATTTGTTTGGTATCGATGGCTTTGTTCGCAAATCACTCGTCCTTGGACAATTTCATGGAAGAAATGATAGCACACTATGAGTTGCAAAAGGGCAATGCAGCTGCTTTGTAATTGAGTAATCTCAAAAGGGTTCATTTACTGATCACATTGAGAACTTTCCAAGATTGAATATAAAGGTAAGCAATATTCGGATAGGCATGATTGATGTATTCATAGGAACTTTAAAGGATAACATTCCAACATGAGGGTTCGCCTTTAGGGCCAAATCATTGGAGAATGCATTAAAGGTGTCAAGAATGTTGAGAAAGTAAAATACATTATGGCTACTAGAAGGGACCTATCTAACATCTATAGAGAACTTGTCTCCTTCTCTAAACACCTCAACCTACAAGGTTGACACCTCCAACAATTGGAGGAAAGAAAAACTTAAAAGGTTTATTCTTTAATTGCTGATCAGAAAGTACAGTAAGGGACATAAAGTGTGGTGAGAATAAATTATTCTACATAGATTGTAGAAAGGAAAGAAGAACTATGGAAACAAGAACCATCTCAAGATGAAAGCATTGAAAGCAATTTCATCTGAAGGTTGACTCCATGATATTGAGTAATGCATTGGTTGGAATTAGCACTCCTCAAACCCTCAAAGATGAAGGATACATCCAAAGGAAAAGACTTATTAGTCCTAATTGAGTGCAGTGATTACTCATAATTTGTTCCCACTATAAATTATTAAAGATCTCAATTGCTTTGTATATCTAGCACTAGGGTTTCAAGTAATCATTGCAGATAGAGGAACTATCAATTGATAGGAAAATGCAATAGATAAAATATTATATGGGAGATATATATAATAGATATTAGTCAATAGTTGTTATACCCATGGGTGGCACAGATGTTGTACTAGGAATCCAATGGATTTACAATCATTACATGAACAATGGATTTTAATTTTCAAGGGCTTTTCATGAAATTTTTTATTTGAAGGAAAAAATCTGAGTTGAGAGACATCATAGGGAAGCACAGTAAGGTGATAAGCTCTAATGACAAGACAAAATTATTGAAAAAAAGGGGCATCAAGGCATTATTGCACAACTGTGCTCACCAACTAGATGTCAAACATCCTACTTATCTATTCCTCAAGATCTCAAAGAGATCATTTACAGCATTCCAAAGTGTTTGAAGATATTCCAAAGGTCTCCCACCCTCAGAGAAATCATGATCTTGAAATTCACCTAATTCTTAGGAGTGTTCCTCTTAACATCAAACCTTACAGATACCCATATGCCCAAAAGAGTGAAAGTGGGCGCATGGTTGAAGAAATGTAGAGGAGCTAAAATTATTAAACCTATCCAAAGTTCTTACTATTTTTATTGAAATTGGTAATGGTACACAAGAAGAATGGCTCATGGCATATGTGTCCAGGTGCAGAGAGCTCTAGCAAGATCACTATTAAAGATAAGTTTCCCATTGATTTTATGGTGTTAGATGAACTACATGGAGCAATCTATTTCCAAAATTGGATCTCAAATTGAGGTATCATCAGATTAGAATGAGTGAAGAAGATATCCCAAAAAACATTACAGAACTCCTTGAAGGCCATTATGAATTTTTGGTCATGCCTTTTGGCCTTACAAATGCACCTTCCACATTCCAAAGGGTTGATAGATTCCATTTCAAGCCCTTCCTTGAAATTTGTGTTAGTATTTTGATGATATACTAATCTATAGCAAATCTTGGGAGGATCATATGCAACATGTTGACAAGGTGCTACAACTACTAAAGGAGCAACAACTATGTCTTAAAACCATCCAAATGTTCTTTGGAGTAAAAGAGGCCAATCATTTGGGTCATATTGTATCTCATGAAGGTGTCAAAATTAGACCCTAACAAGATTAAGGCCATATGATGGTTGGCTGATTCCCAAAACATTAACAAATCTTAGAGGATTTTTGGGTTTGTGGTTATTACATGAAGTTTGTTAGGAACATGGAAGAATAGCAGCACCTTTAATGGAACTAAATAAAGAGGATGCATTTTCATGGACTCTAGAGGCAACTAAAACTTTTGAACAACCCAAGAGGTGATGTGTACAACTCTATCTTGACCACTCAGGACTTCACAAAACAGCTGTGTGGTGTGATGCCTCATGAGAATGGAATTGGTGTTGTCCTAATGCAGAAGGAAGGCCCACGGCTTTTGAGAGTCACGACCACTCAAAGGGAAGGGACTTACACATACCCATTTATGAAGCAAATGATGGAAATACTACATGCATTGAAAAATGGCGTCCTTACATAATAAGTAGGCACTTTAAGGTCAAAATAGATCATGATGGTATTAAATACTTCTTGGAACAAAGACTATCTTGGAAGAACAGCAAAATGGGTAACCAATATATTGGGCTATGATTTTGAAATCGTCTAAAAAGGGAAGAAAATGTTGTGGCGGATGCACTCTCGAGAAAGGATGAAGATGTTGGGCCTTTCTTTGTGCTATCTCGATCATCAACCCGATTGGATAATAGAAGCAAGGGATGAATGGAAAATGATGAAAAAAGTGTGGAATCTCATTCAAAGGGTGCGGCCCGATTCCATTGCATCGGATACATTTACATGGAAAAATGATTCATTATGGTACAAATATAAACATATTTATGTAATAACTCCCAACTCAAACAAGGTACTATTGGAATTGCACACCTCTCAGGTGGAGGGCACTCCAGATTTTTGAAAACCTACCATAGAGTTAAGAAGGATTTTTTTTTTTTTTTTTTTGGTGTGGTTTCCAACAAAATAGTGGAAACAATTAAGACCCCGGTCTTTTTACAGCCATTATCCATCCCAAGTTAAGCGTTGGGAGAATGTTTCCATGGATTTCATCCACGAGGGTTACCAAAGTCTGAAGGAAAGAGTGTCATCATGGTGATTGTTGATAGATTGACAAAGTATGCACACTTTTATTGCACTCTCTCATCCTTCAAAGCTGATGCAGTTGTCACCTCATTCATGGAGGCAGTTCAAAAGCTACACTAGCATGGGTGTGTAAGTATTGAGAGATCCCATATTCATTTGGACATTTTGGACATAATTATTTTCTTGTTTGGGTAGTCAATTGGCTCTATAGCTCATCCTATCATCCTCAATCTGATGGACAAAGTGAGAGATAGTGAAAAAATGGAAGGCTACCTTCATTGTTTTTGTCTCAATAAACAAACACAATGGTTCAAATGGATTACCCCATGGCGAATGGTGGTATAACACTTCTTTCTACTTGCTGCAACAAAATGACACCATTTATGGCACTCTATGGATACCACCACCCTTCCATCACTACTTCTCTAAAATAAAAATCTAAGGTTCAAGCGTTGGAAGATCACATCGAGAATCAACAACAAATTCTACAAATCTTAAGGACAACTGACCATGGCACAAAATCCCCTTGAAACAACAAGCGGATCAACATCATAGTGAAGAAGTTTTGAAGTAGAGTTGGGTATTTTAAGACTACAACCATACAATAGGATGTCCCTCAGAAGAGCAAGCCAAGAGAAGGATAATAAATTATCACCAAAGTACTATGGCCCTTATAAGGTGTTGCAAAAGATTGGTACTATGGCATACAAATTGGAGTACTTTGCATCTTCCACAGTACACCAATTTTCCATGTTTCATGTAAAAAGAAAGGTTATAGAGGCTGACAAGATCCCAGTTCAAACTATATTTCAGAACTTGACGAAGAAGGAAAAAAACATATTGGATCCTAAATCCATCAATGACACAGAATTAAGCCAGGCGAGGAATGAATCCATTTCGAACATCTCATTAATGGAAACTACGGCTGAAGATTCCCACTTGGGAAGATGAGTCTTTTATCTGACACAGAGTGTTGCTTAGTTGGAACAACACTTGCCTCTCCAAGGGGAGGAGGCATGTTAAGCCCTAATATTGGCTCATTATCCCATAATTGGGGCATATTAGATTAGTAATGTTATTTATTACACCCCATGTAATTGGGGCATATTAAGATTAGTAATGTTATTTTATTTATATGCGGCTTTTAGGCCATTAGTTGTAGTTATACCTCTAGTCTCCTATATATATACCAAAGGAGACATTTTCATTTTCAGATCATCTTGTACTTGAACATTTTAAGTGGGGTAAGGAGGTTTCCCCTAGAAGAGAAGGATTATTATCTGAGAAATTATCTTTTTCAAAGGCGTTGAGTACTTTCACGAGGTTTTTCTATGCTATATTGATGTTTTAGGTTCTTAACAATGTTATATAACTTTGTGTGTATTTGAAACTTTTTGAATGTCTTCCATTGAATTACATATTTCTTTAATTCCTTCAACTTGGAGCACAATAGGTGGATTGAAGAATTATCCGACCAACTTCTCATATCTTGTCAAGTGTCTCTAACAATAGAAGTGAAACCCATATCTGATATCCGGGAGTTGTTGAATTTAAAAGGAGGGGCTAATTTCTGGGAATAATTCTCAATTTGTAAGCAAATCGGATTATGATCAGAAATGGAGGAATTAATGATCCAGAACCAAATTTTTCTATGATTTCCAAGAATATTTTCATCGATAAGAAATCGGTATAACCTTTTCAAGATTCCAACTAACCCAACTCTACCATTCCTCCATGTTGGTGTTAGTTGGGTCGGTTGGACATCCACTAAAATCATATTATTGTGGATGTTTGAAAATTAATTAGCAAGAGGATCACTCTGAGCTAGATTTCCCCACACCTCCCTGGCAGAGTGAGTGAAATTAATATAGCCACCTACTATAATGCCCTCTTCCCTTAGTAATCTAGAGTCTAAAATTTGTTGCCAAGAAACTTCCCTTTCTTTATAAGGAGCATAGCAGTTGATGAGTTTCTTTTGATGTTGAGTGTTTAAATATTCCTTCTAGGAAAATACCTGCAGTAGTGCCAAAAACAAAAAAATCAGCATAAGTTGGGTTCCATCCAGATAAAAATCCACCCTAACATCGATTTGGGTCCAGTGCAACAACATTCCAAGTCGGAAAACATTGTAGAAAGAAACGTTTCGCCTTTTCACCATCCACCAAGGTCTCTTGCAAAAAAACAATGTCGGGCTTAACCTGTTTCCAAAATGGCAGAGGGAAGTTAATTTAGTGGGTCCCCCAAACTCACAAAGGTTGAAGGAGAAAATTATCATTAAGGAAAACCAGAATGGCTTGGCATGTGTTCTATAAGGGTGAGGAAGAAAATCTATCGAGTTAGGAGTTGAGAGGAAACAAAAAGAGAGGGATCTGGCGAAGGGTCTGGTTCAACAATATCAATGGCTAAGGTCTCAAAATTTTTCAAACCACCATCAATTGCCCTGGGTGGTTTTTTAGGGAGGCACGGTCTAGTATTTTTCAGAATAGTCACATTTGAGCGATTTGCGAGTGAGAGCACAAAGTTATTGGAAAAATGGAAGTCAACCAGGTGATAAGGCCATAATCGACTTGGTCTTAGGGAACTGTGTGTCCTTAAGGAAAATAGTTTCGTTCAAAGGGCCAATGGGACAAATGAGATTAATACTTTCTATGATTAAAGGGGTAGAAGGATCATCCAGTAAAACCAGAGTAGAAGTAGGCGACATGTTCCCAAAAGTGGAGAGAAGTTTAGAACCAACAAGACTAGAATGGTCATCAAAATACAATGCACAATCAAGGGGAGGAAGGGGTTGTGTGTCTCTGGGGGAGCACCGTGGTGAACAACTAATACCCATCCCTTCATAACCTAAGCCAGGGTGAAAACCCAAATCATCCATATTTTTCAAAATGAGATCCCAAAAATCTTGTGAACCCATGTTTCATTATCCTTTAAATAAATAAACTCATTGGAGGGAGAGTTTATCAAAAGAGGAGATAAAGCATCTTTACCAATGAAATAGTCACGGTCTAAATTTTATGTACTGAAGCTTCCATCTAGGATAGCATGTAAATTTGTTTTCTCTGTGTCAACTTTATGCCCCAGGGAGTTCAGAAAAAATCCTTGAGATGTCCTGGTTGCTAGCAGAAGTGACATCGAAAGGGCTCTTGCCAATAGTCAACCGATTGACAAAGAAGTGAGTCTCCAATAGTAATATCAATAGTGTCTGGTAAGCCTCTATCAAGATCCATTTCCACCAACACCCACGTGAGTCACTTGTTATTCTAGTGGAGCGAGTGCTCATCAAAATAGATAAACCTTTTGACTGCGTTGGCAACAACTTCAAATTTTTTTATAAACCAAAACTCGATTAGAATCTGACAACAACATCCATACAAATATTTTTCTGAAACTCTCAGAGAGGGGATTGAGATTAAGATTAAGATTCCTGAAACAACAAGGTACCATCTTTTAAGTATTAAGATTCCTCTACCAACTATCCAAGGAGAGTTCAAAACTCTCAACAAATATCCCTCAGATAGAAAATGAAAAACCATCCAATGATTGGAGAGGAGACTAAATCTAGGACTGTAACCTAACAAAGGATTCCAAAATCCTAAGATCCAGTCTGACAGTTGGACTTTAGTCATTTTGGTGTAGTAAAATTTACCTACAAGTGTTTTTTCCGATAATTCGGTAACTCTGTCCATAACGATATCCTTCCTGAGGATGTAGCTTGACTTGGGCTCCCTAACTTTCCATCTCTTGAGCTTGTGATGTGTTCTCTCTAGACTACAAATATTTTTCTGAAACTCTCAGAGAGGGGATTGAGATTAAGATTAAGATTCCTGAAACAACAAGGTACCATCTTTTAAGTATTAAGATTCCTCTACCAACTATCCAAGGAGAGTTCAAAACTCTCAGTAAATCTCCTTCAGAAAGAAAATGAAGAACCATCCAGTGATTGGAGAGGAGACTAAATCTAGGACTGTAACCTAACAAAGGATTCCAAAATCCTAAGATCCAGTCCGACAGTTGGACTTTAGTCATTTTGGTGTAGTAAAATTTACCTACAAGTGTTTTTTCCGATAATTCGGTAACTCTGTCCATAACGATATCCTTCCTGAGGATGTAGCTTGACTTGGGCTCCCTAACTTTCCAGCTCTTGAGCTTGTGATGTGTTCTCTCTAGACTACCCGAGACTTTGTTGTGTCCAACACCTCCAAAAATTTTCGAAGGTTTCTGCACAGGAAGGGTCTTTGCAATAGAGCTTGGATGAGAATTATCTGAGGTTTTAGAAAGTACACATAGGTTGTCTTCTCGAGGGAGGTCTCTCATGTGTCGTCCCTGCCCAAAGATCGTGACAATCATGTGATATGTGGTAGGTTCTCTACCACATCCTGGATCGGAGGCCAACTATTGAGAACTCGTCGTAGGGAGTGACATAATCTTATCACTTGTCGTTGTCTCTTCAAAAGACTGACGCAAGCACTCGTACATAAGTTTGTAGGTGTCATCTGCTAGGAAAAGGCCTTCACTGACCCACAATCCATCTTCGTCAACCCACGTGAGAATGAGATGGTCTGTCATTATCCCCGAAAATTCTTAGTAGTACCTACCTAGGATAAGTGTGCAGACCAGTGCCATCATTTCACTCCATATAGGAAGAAAAACTACACACACAAAGAAAAACTGCAGAACCCTAACTAGAATCTTCCTGTGGAAACCCCATAACCTGCAGAAAACCTAACCCCCGCTCCTGTGATTGTCAAGACTTGTTAATTATGTATGTGTTAGTACATATTAGTAATTTGTCCATTATTATTGGAAACTAACTTTGTTCACTGTTTGGAAATCCAAGTTATATTCAATGGAAGACTTGTTAATTATGCATGTGAATTAATGGTTGTTTAGACATTTCTTAAAATTATTTTTGAAGCAAGTGTATTGAGAGATTTGCATTTTAATTTTTTTAATTTCTTTTTGTACTTAATAAATTAAACATTGAATATTTTCATCTAATTTTTTTCTTTAAATACTTAATAAATTAAAAAATAAAACAAATTTATATTAATTAATAGAAAAATAAAATACACATTAATCACTCATACCCAGTAAGATAGTCTTATTCTCCACAAAGGGCTTTCACCCTTAACCCCTCCCCATGAGGCTTAAAACTGTAACCTAATGGAGACTAAACCGCACACAACCTGATTATAGTCTGCACCTCATCATAGGTTATAAACATAATATTAAAAGCAACATACATATTTTATATTTTATAAACATAATATTAAAAGCAACAGGTTAAATTATGAAACAAGAGTGTGATATGCAAAACTCTCTTACACCAATTTAGACCACCAATTTTCACATTCTTTTTATTCTGTTTTTCTCCATAAATATTATGTTTTATTTCTAACAAAACTGGTCTGAAATTTGTTTGATGAGTTCATATTACTATGCTTCCCAACCCCCAAAAAGTTCCCACACAAATGCTAAAACAGGTGCTTCGTGAAATTCCGATTCATAAAATGGAGGATTCCAAAAAAGGATTCCAATAACATACAAGAAACTACTCAAAAAATAACAATATTACACTAAAAAATAGCAATATTTATGGCACTGAGGATAAAATGAAAAAAAATAAAAAATAAAAACAAACCGCAGTTAAAAACAATGGAATTAAATATTGAAATTAAACCATTATTTTCATTTAATTACATGTTGCCTTTGGATTATGAGGGATTAATGAAACTAATAAAATAAAATGTTATCCGTATATTTATCCATTTGTATACACTGACATGAAATTTTTGTAAGATTCATGAAAATCAGAAATTGTTTTCCAGAAACAACTAACAATCCCTTTAAATGTGATGATTGGTTGCATGTTTGCGCCTGTGACTGAAACATTTCAGGCGAGAACGTGTTCTTTGCAAGACGTATGATGCTGGGATTCTCCAACCCCAACCGTTTTGATAAAAAACTTCATTGTAATCCAACACTAACCTGCATGTCCGTATATTGGCTGTAAGTTCTATAAACCGAGACTTGTCATCCATAATAGCATGTTGTGTGTTACCAGTAAATTTTCATGTAATCGACCATGAATAGTCCACCAAAACATAGCAAGGACGTTGCCAATAAAGGAGAAACATGTTTAGTCTCTCCTCCTCTTCTTGCCAACAACCCAAAAAGTTGTGTAAAGATACATAAAATTGGAGGATTCTAAGCAAGAAAAAGTCCCAAAGACCAAAAATAAGGATGAAGTATTATTGAGTGCCACATGTTCAGGGGGAGCAATCCCAAAGAAGAGAGTTACATTTTTCCATTAAACTCAGGGGGAGAAGCCCTGACCTTTTCCATTGATGTCAAATGGGGAGAGAAATTGGGATCATGATGATAGGGGGAGCATGAGTGTTGCTATCAATGACAAAGGGGGAGATTGTTGGAAGTTTGGTTGTTGTCATTGATGTCAACCCTAGTCATGGGTTTTCGACCGCAAGATTGATAAAGTTATTTGGACATGAAGGACAATGCACATGCATATACAACACCCATGAATGGATAATATACATCATGTTGTTTCCAGTGGTATGTGGCATGTCACGTGGATCCTCATGGTTGAGGAGCAATGAATTTTTAAAGATGACAAAGTGAATTGAAGAAGGAAGTACATGTAGGCCCTGAAGATAGTTAAAGAAAATAATTACAAAATAAGAAAGTGTCAGGTCGGAACTAATGTTAAAATGAAGTGACATAAATGGTATACATAAACATCATTATACATTCATTTTAATACAAGCCAAATTTCAAAGAAAATAAGAAGTAAAGAAGGCTAGATTTCAAAGGAGGATGAAGTCTTTTGGTGATGTGTTCTAAGGTATGTTATTTTCCGGTCATCTTACCATTTTTTCTATAACGTTTTTTCTAGAATGATTCAAATGGTGAAATCACTATGTTATCGATAAGACATATCAAGGTACCTCTGGTAAAAATTTAAGCTCTTGATTCGCTATAATTATGGAGATACACTCTATGGAAGATAGGGTTTGTGACCAGTCCTGAAGCTAGTCAATAAACAGGTGTTCCGGGTAAAAGAATAATAACTTCTTCATAGAGAATCCAAATGACATCGGACAAATTTCATTGGAAAGAGTACATATTGTAGTTTCGTGTGCGTGAGTTTTAGAATCAGATGTTAAATATTGAGCATGGGGCATTATGTACAAGTTTGGTCTCCTGAATAGACCAGAATTGAATAAAGTCTACCATTCTTTCAATAACTTCTTTTTGGGGAGGATTCAAGGAGTGAAAATTGGAAAAGTTTCAGAGAATACATTGAGTAATATTATATATAGGATCAGAGTACTCCAAGAATTGAAGAATTGCAGAAATTGAAG
>SNQJ01S0006912.1:370354-399782 GCA_010110895.2 Picea sitchensis | reverse complement strand
GTAGAAAGAATTGGAAGAAGGGGAGAGCCCTCAATTCTTTTCTTGCTGAGTATTATGTTTTCTCTGGGATGAGAAAAGATGGTACGCTGATAAAAGCAAAGGTTTTGAAACCATAGTGATGATGGTTGTATGACTGTAGAAGTAGTCGAGAACTGTTGGTGTTTCACTCCTGAAAACATTTGAGGATAATTTGATGAAGTGCATAAANATGAATGAATGAGCGTGCTTGATTGAATAGGCTTGGTTGAATCCATGTTAAGAAAAGGCAGAGAGGCCTTAGAGATAACTCAACTGGGCTTAAAAGTCTCAGGAGGTGTAGAAAGAATTGGAAGAAGGGGAGAGCCCTCAATTCTTTTCTTGCTGAGTATTATGTTTTCTTTGGGATGAGAAAAGATGGTACGCTGATAAAAGCAAAGGTTTTGAAACCATAGTGATGATGGTTGTATGACTGTAGAAGTAGTCGAGAACTGTTGGTGTTTCACTCCTGAAAACATTTGAGGATAATTTGATGAAGTGCATAAATATATGCTAGGATATTTTGAAGATGTTTTATGGATTTGAATGTTATGATACATGCATTTTATTTAATATTACAATTAATGTAATTGTGACTATGATGATACATGATATGTATAGAAAGGAATTGGAGTTGTTGAGGAAGATAGTTGCCAATGATGGGCAACCTCCATCAGAGGATGACCATGAGAAGGTTGCGGTTGAAAGATTGTTGATAGGGATGTAAAAGTCCCCATAAAGTGTTGTTGATGAGGTAAAAATCAGGAAGAGGGTGCTAGCAGCCAAGAACCGATATAAAAATATTCATGCCTATGTGGCACAAGGTATGAAGGGATTTGGTAAGAAACCATTCTGAAATATTTTATTGTCTTAGTGTTATGCATGAAATTTTTAAAGGCAGTTGTATGCCTTGGATACCCAAGTAGGGTATGATTCAAGAAGGAGAACCTGAATGGTGGAGGTGTGAACCTATGGTAGTAAAGATTGTTTGTAATCCTTGGAAGAATTCATGAACTGATATTTCATGAGTTCATTGACCAATCAAGGAATGATTAAAGAAATTCATGTGAAACCTTGAGTTTCATGAGTGATGATTTAAGGTTGTGATCGATTCAGAGAAGAAAATATGGTTCTTCTAAAATAATAAATATGGACAAAGAATCCATATGGTAATAAGTTGGTTGAATTTCAATACACCTTGGTGAGAGTGCCTAACCTGAAAAGTGATAATCAGAAATCGATGCAAGGGTGCATTATGTGTGAATGTGGCCATGAACATTGGCACATTGATTAAATTCAGTTAATGTTGAATTACATCTGGAAAGGTTGATATACTGAAATGATGCATGTGTAAGGAATGAAATTTCCTTTTTCTTTATATCATTGAATAGATAAAAGTGATTTGATTGTTAGCATGCACAATTTAAGAATTGTTTGTGATGACATTATAAAGGTGAAATGAAAATATATGTGCATGGGAAACTAACAATTTGTTTGGTTGATTGAAGTTGAAATTGCAGGAAGAAAAGGGTCTTGGATATGGAAGTGCTATACGTCCATAAGGAAGACTAATTACCTGCTGAGACAAACCACAAGGAATGGTATTTTTCTTTGAAGCGAATGCAATTGATTGTTAGTGTGCACAATCCTGAAATTGTTTGTGAACCACTACAAGTGTGCAATGAAAATATAATGTGCATGAGAACTAACAATTTGTTTGGTTGAGGAATGTTGAAATTGCAGGAAGAAAAGGGTCTTGGATATGGAAGTGTGGTAAGCCCATAAGGAAGACCAAAATTTCCTGCTGAACCAAACCGCTATGGGAAGGAAAGTCCCATAATTGGTGGATCTGGTTCCATGCAGAACAGATCTGAAAATAAATGAGGAAATTGGAAAATCTATGGTGAGAGATTTGCAATAAAATTATGAAATTTAGAATTTATGATGATGTCTCATGAATTTATGTATACTTGTGATACATGTGAGAACAAAAGATCTGTCTAGAAAGGATAGACGAAGGATTTCAAGCTGTAAAAGCATGAAAAATGGCTACTGATGAGCCATGAGAACCCTGTGGTAAGCCATGATCTCCTAGAATATGTTGTGTTGAGGTAACACAAGCTGGAGGAACACCTCAACAGAGAAATTTTGAGGGAAAACTTGACTTTAAGGCTCGATGAAGTCTCTAGAATTATTTTTGTGCGAGAAAACCTTGGCAAGGAAAGATGGATCACCTGAGGGACTGTATAGCAAAGAAGGGGATGCCTGAACCTGGGCCTGGAGGGTGAGTGATCACAAGGAAGAGGAGACTCTGACAGTTCTTGTAAAATATTGATTGGGATCATGCACACAATGGGTATGTCTAGGAAAAACAATGATCATGGATAACAAGATAGCCATGTGGATACAAATCCACAAACTGCACAGATAAGTATTGTGCTAGATTATGAAAATTTAAAGAATCACTTTTTCTTTATTGAATCTATAGGTAAGGAAGTAAACATGCATATATATTATGTTTCTTTTAATGGTTTGACTCATAGAAGAAAAATAGAGGTGGTCTAAATTTTACCTTTTTAGGTATTATATTTTAGCTAAGGGTTCAGATACTTGGGCTTCACACTAAAATCCAATGGATATGTATCTAGGGATTGGACCCAACTATATGAAAAAATAGAGATCGGAAAAATCTTTAGATGGTGTTGTTGTTAGTTATTTATGGTGGGTGGTTAACTCTCATAGCATTAGCATTGGAAGGTTTCCTTGTTTATTAGCACTACTTAGCATACATTCCAATTGGTATACTAGAGGAAAGAAGAGGAAAATGTTTCAGTTTTTCGAGAAGGGAAGAAAGGAAACGAGGATTCCCTTACTAAAATGGATAAGAATTGCAAAACCAAAATCCCTTGGAGGTTAGGAATTAAAAAACAATAATCACTTTGAAACAACCTTGGTATCAATGAGCCCATGTAGATTTATCAAGAATGATGTTCTATGGAAGTAGGTTATCAAAATCAAATACATGGATCCTTTGTTAATAGAAAAATTTATAAGGAATATGAAAAAATATGATTCAAGTGCCTCAATTATGTAGAAATAATTGGTGTCGTATTTCAATGGATTGGATGGTTTGGATTCTTATAATTTGCACAATAATCATATAAAAATAATCTCCACAACAATAATATAAAACCGAGGCCAATGAAAGGCCTATAACAAGCTAGGAGGATTTTTTTTAATAGGAGAGGAAATGAGATGTATTTAACGAAAAGAATAATAGCTGCAATGTCCATAGTGACTAGAGTAATATACAAACCCTCAACTTCATGCTCATGCAAATAATTAACCATAATTGTGCCAAGGTCTACCACTTTAGGTTTCTAAAGGAAAACCAATGGATCAAATTCTTCCTTCGTACAACAAAGCACTAGAGAGGAAGGATTTATAGAGGTAATTTTAAGAAGAGAATGGAAATTCTTGACCTTGTGTTGTGTTTGGCTAAGAGGAAGAAGATTAGGAATGATTCAAGGATTGATGAAATGCCTATATGATTCTTTCTAAAATATATGGTGTTAGGTGTTTTATTTTGTTTGAAATCTTGAGAACTTTTGGTTGGGCTAAATGATATTACAACCCCATAAGTGCTTCTTCACCTTGGTGGTCTCATAACCCGACTTAGGGTGGAATTCAAAAATAACTCCTACATATGGGAAGTGAATCACTCCTTCCCAACCTAATTTGTTGAACAACAATTGATAAAAATATAAATCTTTTCTCTTTTGCATGATATTATAATTTTGATTTTCATTTTATTGGTAATGATATGAATGCTCAATTAATTGAGTTGAACATGTGTGAGATTAAGTGCACTATATACTATGAATGACGTGGGAGAAGGAATGCAAGTATGATATTCTTCACACTTAGCATATTGGAATAAACTTCTAAAAATAATTTATCCCTATACATTTTGGATAAATGTTAAATGTTGGGTTTATGAATGTCTAAATGGATGGATGGATTACTCTATTTGATTGCATATGTATTTTTTTTTCTATGTGAATATGATCCATATTTCTATTAAAAATTATTTATCCCTATACATTTTGGATAAATGTTAAATGTTGGGTTTGTGAATGTCTAAATGGATGGATGGATTACTCTATTTGATTGCATATGTATTTGTTTTCTATGTGAATACGATCCATATTTCTATTTGTGTTGTTGAATCCTAATTTACTTTTCATACTAAATTTGAATTGTGTTGTTAGAGGTCAAATAACTTTATGTTTTCATTTCTTATGAAATATTTCTATTTTCATATTTATAATTCTTGAATTTTATTAAGTAATTGGAAAATTGGTATGGATGCATTTATGATTTTTCCTATAATCATGAGTAAGGGCATTGACCATTGTGTTGTATCCATTTATATGTTTTAAAATATGTTTTACTTTTTGAATTTTTCCTTAATACATATTAGTAATTTGTCTATTATTATTGGAAACTAACTTTGTTCACTATTTGAAAATCCAAGTTATATTCAATGGAATACTTGTTAATTATGCATGCGAATTAATGGTTGTTCAGATATTTCTTAAAATTATTGTTGAAGCAAGTGTATTGAGAGATTTGCATCTTAATTTTTAATTTTTTTTTCTTTACTTAATAAATTAAAAATTGAAATATTTTCATCTCAATTTTTTTTCTTTAAATACTTAATAAATTCAAAAATAAAATAAATTTATATTAATTAATAGAATAATAAAATATACATTAATCACTCATATCCAGTGGTACAATCTTATTCTCCACAAAGGACTTCCATCCTTAACCCATCTCCATGAGGCTTAAAACTATAACCTAATGGAGACTAAATGGAGACTAAACCGCACACAAACTAATTAGTCTGCACCTCATCATAGGTTATAAGCATAATATTAAAAACAACATAAATATTTTATATTTTATATTTTATAAACATAATATTAAAAGCAACATAAAGATTTTATATTTTATATTTTATAAACATAATATTAAAAGCAACAGGTTAAATTATGAAACAAGAGTGTGATATGCAAAACTCTCTTACTCAAATTTAGACCACCAATTTTCACATTCTTTTTAGGCTCTTTTTATCCATAAATACTATGTTTTATTTCTAACAAAAATGGTCTGCAATTTGTTTGATGAGTTCATATTACTATGATTCCCAACCCTAAAAAGTTCTTGCACAAATGCTTCGTGAAATTCTGATTCATAAAATGCAGGATTCCAAAAAACGATTCCAAGAACATACAGTAAACTACTCAAAGAAAATGTTAAATACAGAAGAAACATTATACTCAAAAATATTAATATTGATGGCACAAAGGATAAAATGAAAACCAAAAAAAAAAAAAAACATCCGTTAAAAAAATGGAATTAAATATTGAAATTAATCGATTCTATTCATTTAATTACATGTTGCCTCTGGATTCTGAGGGATTCATGAAACTAATAAAAGAAAATGGTATCCGTATATTTATCCATTTTCATAATCTGACATGAAATTTTTGTAAGATTATGAAAATCAGAAATTGTTTTGTAGAAACAACTAACAATCCCTTTAAATGTGATGATTGGTTGCATGTTTGCGCGTGAGAGCATGCACAACAACTGGCAAGAAAGCAACATGCAGAAAAGAAGGAAAAGTAGCATGCAAGAGAAAAATCCATGTGCGAGGAGGAAAAAAAGCCTAACTATGTTAGGGTTAGGGTTTTTGATAAGAATTTTAATGGCTATAAGCTCAAAGAATAGTATAAATAAGAACCTAGGAGATTTAGGTGAAGAGTTAGTCAGTTCGATACTATTGAGAAGTTGAGAGACTGTCAATTGTAATAAGGTGATAGAAGAGTCGAGTAAGGTATATTTTTAGGGTTAGATCACAGGTTGAGGAGCCTGGTGTGATCTACTCTACCTCACAGAGGTTCCTTAACCTCATCGGGATTGTATGATGGAATATGTAATGCACACAGTGCTGGATTTTGCAACAGACTAAATAAAAGAGCAAAGAAGCCAAATCTTTGTGGACATAGCCCAGGAGGGGGTGAACCACTGTAAAACTTGTGTTATATGTGATGTTTATTGAATTCTTCCTTCATGTTAATGGTTATATTATGAATGAATGATTAACTAGATGTATTAGAATGCATGCATGAACCTAAAGATGAATAAATCCTAGAAGTACTTGAATAAATGAAAATATTAATGCATGAATAAGATAGAATACACTCTCATGTCCCCTCTCATTCCTAGAATGCAAGTACTTGAGCTTTGCAGTCACCCATAGAGTTATCTTGAGTGAGACTGCGTTGTGTGCTTTGCGTGCAGTGATGCCTTCCGGTTTACCAGGAGGGCCGATAGTTTTAGAGGGTTTTGTTGGAAACATGTTCATATCTGAACCTGGGTCAACCCAAGGAGAAGTAAAAGGGAGATCTAACCCAACACCATTAATGATGGGACCATGAGTAGTTAGGTTTTTTCTATTGAGAAACTATTCAAAGAGAATAAGAGGCTATGGAATATTTTTTCTTGTATTTTTGTATTTTCAGCAAACAAAGTTACCAAGTTCTCAGTATTTCAGAGGTTGCATTTAGTGGTTATTTTTACCCCCAAATAAAAAAGTTATCGATAGAACCCTTTTTGGGGGGTTGGTTAAAATTCTGACTTGTCTAAAATTGTGGCCTTGACAATCGAACAAAAACTTTAAAATTGACCTTCAAATATAAAAGTGATGCTACTAGTAGCACCACCTTTTTTTGGCCTTAAATTGAAAAATTAGAAACTTCGTAAATAAGTTTTTTTCTTTTAAAATGAAAAGAATACACCTTAAAAAAATTCATAACCCAAATTTAAAAAAATAAATAAAAATAAAACTAAAAAATGGTTTTTCTGAAAACTCTCTTAAAAATAAAAAATAAAACTAAAATAATAATAATAATAAACAATCCCCTGGGGTGTAGAACAACCGGTGATGGAGTGTATTGTTAAGGCACTTTGTTATGTGAATTCATTGGTTTGAAACCCTTGATTAACCTTGTGTTTCGTGTGAGGGTCTGCATTGGCATGCATGGGGTTATAGTGGTAGTAGTTGGATAATACGACCACATTTCACATGAGTACGTGCTCGACTAGTTGTTGACTTCCTCAGTCAAAAATAAAAATAAAAATATTAATAAATTAATTAAAAAACAACCAAAAAAAACAAATTAAAAAAAACATGTTTTAAACAATTTAAAAAATGGTCAAATTCAAGAGAAGGGAGATTCCATGAATCGTTCCTCCCCATCCCCTTGAAACCACCTCATCCCCCCTCCTTCCTGCCTCAACTCCTCCCTTCCACTCCCCCTTCCCATCACTTCCCTTCCCTCCTTCCCTCCCTCCCCATCCTCCTCCTACCCTCCCCCTCTCTCCCCACACCACCCAAAAACCAAATTTGATGGTGGCGGCTGGCAACAAGGCTCTGATTGGAAGCAATCTCCATGCAGCTAGTTGTAAATCATCTCAATTAGAGAAAGGAAAAGCAACAGAAAGAGTAGATGGAGTGGAATGAGCAAGAACCGAGAACAATGGGGAAAATAAATCCAACAACAAGAATCATATCTTGGAAAATAAGAACCCAATCGAAGTAAGAAAATGCATCCCAAAGGTGGTTGAAATACCAAAATATGAAATCACCTCCAACAAAATAGGAAACTACATTTAGTACATGCAATACCATGTCATCATTGGAAAATTAATGGGCATATGGCCTACTGAGAAAGCCCTAAAATGGTGGATCCAAACCCGACATAAACCAAAAGGCAAGATCAATCTCAAACTAGAATCCAAGGGCTTCTTCACAACAATTTTCACTAGCTTGGAAAACAAAGACAGGGTCTTTGAAAATGGGTTTTACTTCTTCAACTCTGCATGGTTGTACCTTCAATTGTGGTTGGAAAAATTCATCCCGAAAAAAGAAGACTTTACAGTAGCCCATGTTTAGATCAAACTATAATCCTTTCCACATGAGTTATGGGATGAGGAAATCCTTGAGGGTATCGAAAATTCCCTAGGATCCTTTGTCAAAACCTCAGAAGTAACCAAAAACGGAAACTATACCTCCTATGGTAGAATTTTCACTTATCAAAATGTCTCTCAATAACTCTCGGACTCCATATGTCTGAGCTACCGCGATCTAGAATGGATCCAAACCATAGATTATGAGCATATCTTGTTTCGATGCATAAAATGTCACAGATATGGATGCAATGTCAGGAAACCGACAGCGTCGCCTGCCCACAAATGCATTCAAACCAACAACAAGTTTGAAACCATAAAACCCACATTGGAAGGACCCCATAGTGAAAAAAAATACACTACAACATAACAACCGAGCATGGAAATGGATCAAAGAAGAGAGGCAAACAAGGAAGAACAAGTGAAGCGAAGGAAAATTATGGGGGAAATAGATGATGGAGTAAAATATAAAAACATATAAATGAAAAATGAAGGCAAGGACAAAGGAGAATTAGAATATGGAGAGGAAATGGAGCTAATAGAGCTACATCTTCTATCTCTTGCAACTGCCTAGAGGTAATAGGACCCAAGCTCCATCTCAGAACAACAAATTCAACTAGTCAAAGCGTTAGAGGAAAATATTGACACAATGCCCATCAGAAAAGTAATCCCTCCTTCTCTTCAACTCTAGGGGTTAAAACCAATGCTTCCAAACATGTTTCCAAGCTTTCTAAAGAGGGAAAAAATTGAGGTAGAAGAAGTAACAAACAAATGCTCCAAGATTTAAGAGGAATGTTGGTTAATTCAGGAAGGATAACATTGATTAAATACATGTTTCCCCTTAACCCCCACTGTTCCACATGAATATTGTCTCTTGGAATAAGAGGTATTAACGATAATACTAAAAATTGTATGATGAAGAAAATAATTGCAAAAGAAAATCTCATTGTGATCCTTCTTCAAGAAACCAAATGCAACAATAATATATTAACCAACCTCACTTCAAAACTTTGGAAGCATTCTCAATTTATTTCCACTAATGCCCAAGGAGATATGAGAAGCCTCGATATCCTCTAGAACCCCTCTGAAATATCCTTGACCACTTTCTTATCTACCCCGAGAACCTTATATTCCTATTTCCATCTCATTGGCACAACAACTTCAAGCTTCATAACCAATGTTTACAGTCCCCAATCCACCTGATAATAACATTTTCCTCATCTCGATTCAAGCCCTAAAAACCATCATTGGATATAAGAATTGGATAATAGGGGGTGATTTCAACATCATAAACTCCCTTGATGAAAAATGAAGAGGCATTCACCATCTCGACCAAGCTTCGTTGAGACTCAAAGAACTAATACATTTTCTTAAATTAATATATCTTCCTTCCTATAATGGAGTTCACACCTAGAACAACAAGTGTAAAGTATATAGCCATATCACTTCCCATCTAGATAGTTTTCTAGTTTCATAATCTCTCCCCATAGCAGGTCTTCATTTGGACTCCTTAATCTTCCCATGTTCTGGTTCGTATCATTGTCCCATAAAGCTGGAAATCATACTCATTGACAACCCCAAACTTTGACCCTTCTACTTTGAATCCTTTTGGATGGATCACCCTTCATTCTTAGAGAACATTGAGACACAGTGGAAGGAAATGCAAAACATTACGGGAATCTCAATGTATCGCTTCCAACAAACTTAAAGCATATCAAACTCGGGATAAAAAAATGGAATAAATAAATTTTTGAAGACATCTTCAAAGAAAAGAGAGAACATGAAGCAAAAATGGAAAGGCTCCATCATACAATAATATAAGAAGGGTGTACTGAGCAACTTCCCATAGAAGAAACAGATCCAAAAACTCAGATAGATACTAGGGACAAGTAGCAAGAAATCCTTTAGAGACAAAAATCTAGAGTAGAGTGGCTCAAGGAGGGTGGAAAAAACTCAAAATTATTCCACAGATCAACCATTCACAAGAGATATCAAAATCACATTACCTCAATAAAATATGGTCAAGGTAATAAACTAACAAATCATGTAGATATTGAGTAAGAATTGGTTCACTATTTCAAAACTATGCTCTCGGAACCACAACAAGGTAGAACTGAAGCCATTCTTAAAATCACTAGCAACATCCCAAAATTGGTCTCTCAAGAGAAAAATGAATCCCTCCTCAGGTTGTCTACCATGGAGGAGATAGAACAAGCAGTAATGGACATCCCTAAAGGTAAGTCTCCAAGACCTGATGGATTTACGACATACTACTTCCATGCCTACTAGAAAATCATCAAAGATGTGTGGGACTTGGTAGAAGACTCTCGAAGATTCTCTAATGTACTTTCGGCCCTAGATGCCATCTTTCTTGCTCCCATTCCCAAAGAAGAAAAGGTCGAAGATCCTATTAAATTCATGCCAATTTCCCTCTGTAGTTTGGTTTATAAGATAATCATCAAAGTCAATGCAAATAGACTCAAACCCATCCTCCCAAAACTCATGTCTCTTGAAAAAACTGGATATGTGGAAGGTCTCCAAATCGTGGATGACATCATTTTATCTCATGAAATTATTCATTCTATGAATACAACCAAATCTATTGGTATGATTATTAAATTATACATGTCCAAAGCTTTCAATAAATTAAGTTGGCAGTACATCAATCAGACTCTTCTAGCCTTTGGATTATCCTCCTCTTGGATCTGTTGGATCTTGTCTCTCACATCCTCCCCCTCTTGTGGTATCCATAAAGGCAATCTGTTGTCACCCTTCCTCTTAATTCTAATGGCGGAAGGCCTAGGAAGGACTCTTAAAGCGATTTTAACAAAAAACAATATTAAAGGACTGTGAATTCATGGAGAGTATATATCGGTATCTAACCAAAAAATTGTGGATGACATAATGCTAATGGGAATTCCTACAGTTATAAAAAAGAGTATCCCTTGCTTCTTATTAGTTATCTTGTTTCTTTTGTCTTTTCAATTTGAAATTTAATGCTTATTTAGCCCTAACCTTTAGCTAGGTTTGAAGTAGGAGATTTTATTTGTAGATCTGAATTATTTCATGCTTCTTTCTCCTCTGAAAGTGTATTAAAATAAATAAAAAATTTCATTTACTCGATCATTTATCTTAGTTGTTATGTTGATTTTCAATTTTATATCTCATTTATTGCAAATACGTCTTTTTATAAACATTTTATTTTGAAGTGAACACACCACTTGTGCACCCAGTTCACACCTTAATCATATGCTTGGTTCATGACCTAAAGCTCATCCTTAAAATCAACCACTTAACTTAACACACTTAATCCCCCCTTAGGGCCAAAATAATCATGTAGTTAAGTTATACTTCCAAAGATATACACATAAATAACTCACCACAACCATTTCACATCTAAAACATAGTGGTTATCTTTTAGGGAACTTGAAATCTTTCTACTAGATATGGTCAAAACCCATTTAATAGTAAGAATGCTCTTCAGAGGGGATAATCCAAGGTTGGGACCAAAATTTTGAATGAGACTCAAATATCTATCAATAATGAAGATCAATTGACTACTTGATTTCATATCGAAGGCAAGGAAACCTATTGCATGTATCTATGAAGGGTTATCTTACTAGCCATTCTACTATGTTTCTTACCTAGGTGGCTCTCACGGGAGGGAGGGAACTTGAGAGAGATTTCTACGGGCCTTTGGGACTTCAATACCCATTATCTCCTAGTTATAATATGTCATTTATACCTTCACTCATGTACATGGGGGAATTCATACCCTCTATTGTTAGTTGTTTGGAAGGCCATTTTTCTATAGTTAGGCTTGTTTGAGCACTCTTATTTTATCTCTTAGGCTAGAGTTTTTTTATTTGTTAGGAAAAGAAGCTTTAATTAGACTACCTTTATAATTTTGATTCAAACACACTTGTGTTAGGATCCAGAAATGTCCCTTTTTCACTATATCTTTTGCTCATTCAGCCTTATCATTTCTATGCTAACATGCCTAATATATTGTTTGCTAAGACCTTATTCCCAAGGTATGAATCATTGATATTTCTTTTGTATTCTTATTTACTTAACATGTTTGATTGGTAGCATTTTTCATATTTTACCCATGAATGCTCAACTAATGATCAAAATGTGTAGATTAAAGAAAAATAGCCAAGTCTTTAAGAAAGATCGTTGTTGTTACACCAACTCTTACAGCGGTGCGCCTGTTCTGCATGTTGTTACACGACTACAACAATTGTGCACCTTTCTTGGAAGTTGTTACACCTGCTACAACAGAGTCCCACATATCCTGGAAGATGGTATATCATTCAAATTTGTATCTTGAAGACATATCCTCAAGGTTGTAACATGATTTGAAGACAAGTCCTCAAGGTTATTACACGTTTTGGCTCACGTTGGTGATCAAGATTATTTCCAGATTTTGTAATGATGACATATATTTTATATCATATGAACAGCTTGAGAATCTCCGATTCTCAAGGCTGTTCTGAGTCTATTTCAAATGAATGTCTTTGTCTTTAAATAACAGATCTTTTGTAATAATTAGGTAGTGGAGATTAGCTGGGGAACAGAGAGTGAAGTGAAGCATTTTGTATATGAACATTTTGATGATTTAATAAATAAATGATTTGAGTTTCTCCAACCTATTGTAGTCTTTTCGAGTGGATTCAGTGAGAAGGAAAGGGCCCACCTTCCTCACAGACTCCCCTCTGTTGTGAGTTTTAGATTAACTGCTTTGATTAATTACAATTGTGTAATTTATTTGTTCATGCATTTCTAGAATACATTTGTTGTTACAGTTCAGTCCCTTTATGTTAATGCACATCAGTGTGTCTCATGAGAGTTAGAATCAATTGTTGAATACTGCTGGAGAATTGCTTTGAAATTTAATTTTTTTTCTGCATTAGATTAAATCTTTGTTTTCAAGCAAAAGTAAATAGAAGTGTGAATTCCCTTTATGTAATTAAGTAGACTTCCTTTCATCAATTAGAACAAAAATTCCTTCTGTAAGAGTAATATAGAAAATTAGAATATATTAGATAATCCAGGATTCTTATACACTCATCAAGTTCTACTCCTGGAAATTAGATTTCAATTATGCAAGTGTGATTTCAATTCTGCAACAACAGATTAGAACTCCAGTTGTGTCAGAAACTTGTGTCAGTGCTCATAGTGTTGATTTACCTTACTGCAACTTGATTAGTGTTTGCTTTCATAATATAGCATAGACTGTGCACAATTATCTTACAATAACAAAACTTCCCTAGGTTTGACAATTCATATTGAACACCTTAATTATCTATTTTTTTTAGACAATTAAAGTGCCCAACATTTTGGCGTCGTTGTCAGGGAAGATAATTATAGATTATTGTAAGCACATTAGTTTTCTTTTCTTAGGAATGAGTAGTCTACATGAATCGAAGAACAAGAGGATGTATCCCCAAAAATACTAACCCTACAGGTGCCAGAGGATGTGGTGGAAGGAATACTGCACTGGGAAGGCCAACCTTTGTTGATGATATTATAGCCAGAGAAGATTATTTTTCAAGATCTATCTTTGGCCCTTCAAATCCTCCAAGAAGACATATTCCTCAGACATCAGAACTACCCCATTTTGAAACATCGTTTTCATCAAGGGCTGAAGCTGAAGATTTTTCACCAACAAATCAACACGCAACACTGGAGAATATTGAGGATCAATAAAGTGTAGCTTGGAACAGGGAAAATCCAGAAGAAGTTGTTTATCATATCAACAAACAGATAGTCACTAAAGAGGAGTGGGAAACTTTCTGTATTGAGTGGAGAGAAAGAGCACATATGGAAAATCAAGGAGATAATGAAGAAGAGCTCCACCATGAGGATCTAGTGAATAATGAAGATCATGTAAATGATGAAAATACTATATCTACCCTATTTTTTCCTATTACTAATATTCCCACACGAGGGATGGCTCCTATGAAGAACATACCTCTCTCAGCCTTGCCAAATTTCCATGGATTATATACTGAGGATCCAGATGAGTTTCTATTTGAATTTGATGTTCTATGTAGAAGCTATGACTACACTACCACTATGCATAAGATTAAATTGTTTCCAGCTACATTGAAGGGTAACGCGTTAAGATGGTTTATGAGCCTTGGAGGAGAGAATATTTCAACATGGGGACAAATGAGGCAGTTTTTCCTGAACAAATACCAAGACTACTGTTGAACGCGGGAACAAAGAGAGGAACTATTCAAGATGTCTCAGAAGGAGGACGAGACCCTTGAAGATTTTGTGGAGCGACTCCAGTATAATCTACCAAGGTCTGGACATTTGGATGTGAGTAAGGACATTCTGAAAACTATTTTTCTAAAAGGAGTTAGAGATGATTGTTTAGATATGTTGAATATGCTTGGCAAGGGAGATATATCTAAGGAATCTTATGAAGACATTGTAAATATTTATAAGAGATGCTCTCGAGGATCTACAAGGAATAAGTCAGCTACCAGGGATACCCTTTTTCACGGGTACAAAAATCAGCCAAAGGAGGGGAAACAAGAGAAGAAATAGGTAATTTGTTAGAAGATTTGAAAACATAAATGATTAACTCTTTTTCTTCACAAGTTGACACTCTGCAGGTCAAACAAAAATAAGCAGAATCAGATCTGGCATTGTTCATTTTCTGTTCAAAATGCAGAAATAAACATCCACTAAGGGAGTGCCCACTGAACAGTGTTCATGTATGTCTTATTTGTGAATTAGATCATGCTATTAACCAATGTCCCTCCCTACCAGGTGTAAAAGAACTAATGAAGGCGACTAATGAGGAAGTGGAGGCTGCCTATCTAATAACACAGAGGAGACAATATAAGCCACGTGTTCAAAGTATAAACCCTCAATTCTCTCCTGCAACACTTAATTATTGGAATAATGTGAACAATCAGCTTCAATATGTCCATATTAATGCCCCCCCTCCAAATCAGATGCCACCTCCTTATTAGGATCCCAATGCATGGGTACCTATGCCCCAACAACATAATCATCATAGGGAATGGAACCCATATTGGAGAGGCCCTCAACAACAACTTACTTACCAAAAACCTCACCAACATAACCCCTATCAACAACAGTTTCAACCCCAGTACCAGTAGCAACAACTGCAGTTACCTCCCAATTCCCCACAGAACAATCCTCCCTTACAACCTTAGATTTCTATGCAAACTAACCCAAATCCAAATAATAAGGCCATTCAGAATATTGATATACACAATGGGCCACCTCCGTCTATTACCCCTATGCCTTATGATGAGATAGAATTAAGATCAGGGAGAATAGTCGAGCCAATAATTGAAGATCCTCCATCTTCAGAATCAGATAAGGAATCGGGGGAAAAAACATCTGCTGATACAGAGGAAATTGACGAACGAACATCCCTAATTCCCTGAAAGATTGGAAATTACTAAAACTATGGAATTACCATCCTTCAATCTCTTAGGAGAATTACAAAATCTGCATGTTAACATTCCACTATTGCAAGCGATTAGGGATGTCCCTATTTATGCGAAGATTGTGAGAGACCTCTGTATCAAAAAGCCTAGAAGGAAACCTAGGGACCCCCTCACAGTACACGTAGTGGGAGAATTGTCTGAACTGATTTTAGGAAAACCCCACCTATTAAATATGGTGACCCAAGAAACCCTACAGTCACTGTCAAAATTGGACATACATTTATTCCCGATGTTTAGTTGATTTAGGGGCAACAATTAACATTATGCCAGTAGAGACGACACAATTGTTGAAACTCAAAATGAAATTCCTACCTACTCCTACTGTTTTAGAATTAGATTATCATTCTACTATCAAACCAGAAGTAGTAATCGATGATCTAGTTATTTCAGTTGATTCATGGGAGTATCTTGTTGATTTTGTCGTATTGCAACCTAAAACCCATTTGGGGGGACACCCTCTAATTCTAGGAAGACCATGGTTAGCTTCAGTTGATTATTTCATTGGTTGTATATATAGTTCAATGACCATCTCTGATGGTTATGATACCAAGAAACTTACCCTTTATCCTCATGTTACACCCAGTGTGGAACCCAAAAATTCTTTATGGATGGACATTGAGGATGAAAGCGCTCTGCCCGTGCTAACCATAGGAAAATCCATGATCTTCAGAGATGAGATAGAGGATGAGATAATAAATATCTTTATCAATGACCCCTATGTTGTTACACCAAACACGTATCACCAATTGAGTAGAATCTTTGACCCTACAGCCCAGGAAGGAGTCAACGCAGAGATTTTCTCTGAAACTGTTGTAAATCAAGTTAATTCAGCTGTAATAGTAGACACTGAAATAGATGAATTATTTCCTAAAGTCAGTTCTAAGATTGTCGATGTAGAAATCAAACCTGGAAAAACCCTGAACATCAATCCTGATTTATCTTTTGCTGAAACTGGATGTTTGATGAAGTTATTGATTGAACATAAAGAGGCATTTTCCTGGGATTACATGGATATGAAAGGAATTTCCTCTGAACTATGCACCCACCATATATACATTAAGGAATAATGTTGACCCATTTTCCAAACCCAAAGGAGAATGAATCCTAATATTAAAGAGATTGTTAAAGAAGAACTCCAGAAACTTCTTAATGCAGGATTCATCTAGCCTATATCAGACAGTGAGTGGGTCTCACCCCTGGTTATTGTGCCTAAAAAGAATGGTAAATGGAGAGTGTGTGTGGACTATAGAGCCCTGAATAAGGCTACATAGAAGGATCATTTCCCTCTGCCATTTATTGATCAGGTTCTTGACAACCTATCTGGGAATTTTTTTTTCTCTTTCCTAGATGGATTTAGTGGCTATAACTAGATAACCATTGCTCCAAAGGACCAAGATAAGACCACCTTTACCATCCCTTGGGGTACATTTTCCTACAAGGTTCTCCCATTTGTCTTGTGTAATGCACTAGCCAATTTCCAGAGAGATGTAATTGGTATTTTCTATGATATGGTGAATGACTGTATGGAAATATTCATGGATGACTTTACACCTTATGGTACTGATTTCGATGAAGCTTTAGCTAATCTGGAAAAAGTACTCAAAAGATGCATATAGTCTCATCTTTCTCTAAGTACAGAAAAGTGTCATATGATGATGAGCGAAGGTGTGGTGCTGGGATACTTCATTTCTTATGCAGGAATTCAGGTAGACCTAGCCAAAATCCAAGTAATTTTGGACATTCCAACTCCATCAACTCTGAAAGAGGTAAGAAGTTTTTTAGGGCATGTTGGATATTACAAGAGATTCATTAACAAAAATTCCAAACTTTCCTCTCCCTTATTTTTTCTATTGACAAAATATGTTGACTTTAGTTGGACTGACAATTGCGAATTGTCTTTTGCAAATCTGAAACAAAAATTGTCCATGGCTCCCATTTTGAGAGGGTCGAATCGAGCCCTACCATTTCACATTTATTCAGATGCCTCAGACACTGCCATTGGTGCAGTGCTAGGGAAACATGAGGACAAAGATCCCTATGCTATCTACTATATCAGAAAAAACATGGCACCTGCTGAGTTAAACTATACAGTCACAGAAAAAGAATTATTGGCAGTAATTTATGCTATCAATAAATTCAGGCATTATCTCACTGGTTATTCTACTTTTATTCAGACTGATTATTCATAAATTAAATATTTGATGAATAAACCTATTACTAACTCCCGAGTAACAAGATGGTTGTTGTTACTACAAGAATTTGAAATCACTATAGTAGATAGACCAGGAAAAGAAAATGTGGTTGTTGATTTTCTCTCAAGATTGAATATAAATGATGATAATTCACCTGTAGATGATTCGTTTCAAGATGAAAATGTGTTTGCAGTATCTTCTCACTCACCTTGGTATGCAGACATTTCTAATTATTTGTTTGCAGGGAAGGTACCTCCACATCTATCTCCCCGAGAAAGAAGGAAGATTATTCAGAAGAGTGCTCGGTATAGTTGGATAGGGGGATATCTTTTCTACACAGGCCTGGATCAAGAAATCAGGAGATGTGTGAGAGATGATGAATTTTATGATCTTCTAAAATCTTTCCATGATGGCCCTTGTGGGGTTCATTTTGCAGATAAAAGGACTGGGCATAAAATTTTGAGGATGGGCTATTTTTGGCCCACAATATTTCAAGATGCAAGAAAGTATGTCCAAGCTTGTGACAGTTGCCAGCGAATGGGTCAGCCAAATCATAGGGATGAGATGCCTCTCCAGAATCAAGTGGTTTTAGAGCCTTTTGAGAGATGGGCCATGAACTTTTTAGGGCCCATTAACCCACCTTATAATCATAAAGTCTATATATTGGTCTGCACATATTACATGACCGAGTGGGTAGAGGCAAAAGCACTCATGAGGGCCTCAGAAGAAGTTGTCTTAGAATTTTTTTTTGAAGATAAATTTGCTAGGTTTGGAGTTCCCAGAGAGTTAGTAACTGATGGGGGACCACCTTTCACATCACATAAGTTTGAATCCCTACTCAGTAAATATCATGTTTTTCATAGAACAACTTCTCCATACCATCCCTAAGGTAATGGGCAAGTGGAAAGTACAAACAAAATCATAGAAGCTATTATTACTAAGACAGTGAGGGAACATCATAGGGATTGGTCTGACAGATTGCATGAAGCTCTATGGTCTTATCCAACCACTTGGAGGAACACAACTGATTTTTCTCCTTATGAACTAGTATATGGGAAGAGCCTTGTTTTTCACATTGAGTTTGAAATCAAAACCCTAAGAACTACATCAACAGTCAATCTAGATTTGACTATGGCACATAAGGCCAGACTGCAACAGCTAAATGAGCTGGATGAGAAGCGTTTGGACACTATTCATAAAACCACGATGATTCAACAACAAAGAACCAAGTGGCATGACTGAGTCATCAAGAAGAATTTATTCAAAAAGGGATATTGGGCTCTGTTGTATGACTCATGCTTTAAAGAATTTTAGAGTTGGATTCCTTAAAGAAGGAGTTGTCTTCCCTAAAGAAGGAGTTGTAGTTTTTTCGACAGAGAAACCCATACGAGATAACCTTGGATGTATTATCACTGAAAATAGATGTTACTAATCAAAATAGAGAGAAAATGTGCTATGAATGTGGTAATATTTATTTTCAGGCAGGGTATAAAATAGTGAAAGTACCAGTCACTGGTCATGATGAAGAACCGACCAAATTCTCAGTCAAGAAGGAATGAGTATTGCGTGTATGAGAACGTGTAGGCATCAGTGGATGGGACTCAGGTTTCATTTTCCTAGTTTTTGGATGCCTCATTCAGAGTATACACATGGTCAAAGGTGTCAAAAGTTGTCGTTTGGAGATGGTAAGGAGAAGTGGATTTAGACTTGCAGATGAAGAATCTCATGACAGTTTTGTCTTAGCAATTTTTACTGGAGGAGTCACTTCCCTAACTCAGATTCARAGTAAGGCTTGAATGTGGATTGCATGAGGAAATGAAATGTCTTAAGTTGGGGGGCATGTTAGGATCCAAAAATGTCCCTTTTTCACTACATCTTTTGCTCATTCAACCTTATCATTTTTATGCTAAAATKCCTAATATATTGTTTGCTAAGACCTTTTTCCAAAGGTATGAATCATTGATCTTACTTTTGTATTCTTATTTACTTAAATGTTTGATTGGTAGTGTTTCTCATATTTTACCCATGAATGCTCAACTAATGATCAAAATGTGTAGATTAAAGAAAAACAACCAATTCTTGAAGAACGATCGTTGTTGTTATATTAGTTGTTACATCGATGCGCCTGTTCTACATGTTGTTACACGACTACAACAATTGCGCACATTTCTTGGAAGTTGTTACACCTGCTGCAACAGACTTCCACTGATCCTCGAAGATGGTATCTCATTCAAATTCGTATATTGAAGACATATCCTCAAGGTTGTTACACGATTTGAAGACAGATCCTCAAGGCTGTTACACGTTTTGGCTCATGCTGGTGATCAAGATTATTTCCAGATTTTGTAATGATGACGGATCTTTTATATCATACGAACAGCTCGAGAATCTCTAATTCTCAAGGCTGTTCTGAGTTTGTTTCAAATGAATGTCTCTGTCTTTAAATAACATAGATTTTGTAATCATTAGGTAGTGGATATTAGCTGGGGAATAGAGAGTGAAGTGAAGCATTTTGTATCTGAACATTTTGACGATTTAATAAATAAGTGATTTGAGTTTATCCTACCTACTTTAGTCTTTTCGAGTGGATTCAGTGAGAAGGAAAGGGCCCACCTTCCTCACAAACTCCCCTCTGTTGTGAGTTTTAGATTAACTGTTTTGATTAATTACAGTTGTGTGATTTGTCTGTTCATGCATTTCTACAATACATTTGTTGTTACAGTTCAGTCCCTTTCTATTAATGCACATCAATGTGTTTCATGAGAGTTAGAATCAATTGTTGAATATTGTTGGAGAATTGCTTTGAAAGTTAGTTCCTTTTCTGCATTAGATTAAATCTTTGTTTTCAAGCAAAAGTAAATAGAGGTGTCAATTCCCTTTCTTCAGTTAAGTAGACTTCCTTTCAACAATTAGCACATAACTTCCTTCTGCAAGAGTAATATAGAAAATTAAAATAGATTAGATAATCCAGGATTCTTATACACTCATCAAATTCTACTCCTGGAATTTAGATTTCAATTATGCAAGTGTGATTTCAAATTTGCAACAATAGATTAGAACTCCAGCTGTGTCAACAACTTGTGTTAGTGTTCAGATTTTCAACTCTGTTTCTTTTAGTGTTAATTTACCTTACTGCAACTTGATTAGTGTTTGATTTCATAATATAGCATAGAATGTGCATAATTATCTTACAATAACAAAACTTCCCTGGGTTTGACAATTCATATTAAACACCTTAATTATCTATTTTTTTTAGACAATTAAAGTGCCCAACAACTTGACACCACTTGTTGATTCACTTGAGCACATAGTTTTGTTGTTTGATCATTTTGAATCATTCGATTGATTTATTTGGTGACTTTAGTCTTTGATAGATTGATTTATTTTTAGGGAGGTATTTACACCTAGGAATCATTTCACCCCCAAGGTGACTCTCTCGTAGGTTTTGTGGCCTAAATCCTTAGTATTCTTGGATGTGTTTTAGTTCCTACTCAATGATTTTGGGTCCCTCAACACAATCCACCTTTGGGATATTCATCCTTGAATTTGTAAAGTTCATCTTCTCTGGATTCTGAATATTCATCATGTTAGAAGCCATCTAGTTCAGTTTCCCCTTGAACTAGTCCCCCTACGACTAGTTTACCTTCATCTAAATTGAGTACAGTAATTATCAATATGGAAGAGGCTATTGTGAATGCTAACCAACCCACTTTTCCTTATATAGCAAGGTTGAATCTCCCTGAATTGAAAAAAATTATTAATGATCATATCCAACATGAAGCCACTTGGAAAACTATGCCAACTAAGATACCCTCTAATATCCCTAAATTTGAGGGTAATGTTAGAGAGGACCCTTCCAATAGAATCATGTCTTTCAACCTTTAGTGCTCCACTAATATCATCACAAAGGACTTGATTCTATTGTGTTTCAATGCATTCTCACAGGTGTGGCAACCAAATGGTTCATTGCTCAACCAACCCATTCCCAGAGCACCTTTGAGTCCATATCCAATGTGTTCTTAACCTTTTTCAACTTCCAATTCACCATGATGTAGGAATCGATATTCTCACCAAAATATGGAGGTATGAAATCACCTCCAGAAAAATAGGAAACTACAATTAGTACATGCAATACCATGTCATCATTGGAAAATTCATGGAAATATGGCCTACTGAGAAAGCCCTGAAATGGTGGATCCAAACCCGATAGAAACCAAAAGGCAAGATCAATCTCAAACTAGAATCCAAGGGCTTCTTCATAACAATTTTCACGAGCTTGGAAGAAAAATACATGGTCTTTGAAAATGGGTCATACTTCTTCAACTCTGCATGGTTTTACCTTCACTTGTGTTTGGAAAAAATCATCCCAGAAAAAAAGACTTCATAGTAGTCCATGTTTGGATCAAACTATACTCCTTGCCACATGAGTTATGGGATGAGGAAATACTTGAGGGTATCGAAAATTCCCTAGGATCCTTTGTCAAAACCTCAAAAGTAAAAAAAAAAGGACACTATATCTCCTATGCCAAAATTTGCACTTATCTGAATGTCTCTCAAGCACTCTCGGACTCCATATGCCTGAGCTACCAAGATCCAAAATGTATCCAAACCATACATTATGAGCATATCTCATTTCGATGTAGAAAATGTCATGGATATGGACATTTATTCAAATAATGCACTCTAAATCGACAACCACCTTCTAATAGGAACAACCCAACAAAGGATGTTGATGGTTTTGAAATGGTAACAAAAAATAGATGCAATGCCAAGAAACCGATAGCGTCACCTGCCCACAAATACATTCAAACCAACAAAAAGTTTGAAACCATCCAACCCACATTGGAAGGACCCCATAGTGAAAAAATAGACATTACAACATAACAACCAAGCATGGAAATGGATCAAAGAAGAGAGGCAGACAAGGAAGAACAAGTGAAGCGAAGGAAAATAATGGAGGAAACAGACGATGGAGTAAAAGATACAAACATAGAAATGAAAAATGAAGGAAGGAAAAAGGAGAATMAGAAGATGGAGAGGAAATGGAGCTAATAGAGATACATCTTCTATCTCTTGCAGTTGCCTAAAGGTAATAGGACCCAAGCTCCATCTCAAAACAACAAATTCAACTAGTCAAAAAGGCTCTAGTTAGAGGCAAAGATTGAYGCAATGCCCATCMGAAAAGTAATACCTCCTCCTCTTCATCTCTAGGGGTTAAAACCAATGCTTCCAAAGATGTTGCAAGCTTGTTAAAGAGGGAAAAAAGTGAGGTAGAATAAGTAACAAACAATTKCTCCAAGATTTAAGAGAAATGTTGGTCAATTCAGGAAGGATAACATTGATGATAGACACGTTTCCCCTTARCCCCCATTGTTCCACATAAATATTCTCTCCTAGAATAAGAGGTCTTAAYGATAAGACTAAAAAATGTATGATGAATAAAATAATTGGAAAATAAAATCCCATTGTAATCCTTCTTCAAGGAACCAAATGCAACAATAATATCTTATCCAACCTCACTTCAAAACTTTGGAAGCATTCTCAATTTATTGCCACTAATTCCCAAGGAGCTACGAGAAGCCTGGATATCCTCTAGAATCCCTCTAAAATCTCCTTGACCACCTTCTTCTCTACCCTGATAACCTTATCTTCCTATTTCCATCTCATTGGCACAACAACTTCAGGCTTCATAACCAATGTTTACGGTCCCCAATCCTCATGATAATAATATTTTCCTCAGCTCAATTCAAGCCCTAAAAAACATCATTGGAGATAACCATTGGATAATAGGGGGGGATTTTAACATCATAAACTCCCTTGATGAAAAATGAAGAGGCATTCACCATCTCGACCAAGCTTCATTGAGACTCAAAGAACTAATACATTTTCTTAAATTAATAGATATTCCATCCTATAATGGACTTTACACCTAGAAAAACAAGCATAAAGTAGATAGCCATATCACTTCCCATCTAGATAGTTTTCTAGTTTCATAATCTCTCCCCGTAGCAGGTCTTCATATGGACTCCTCAATCCTCCCCTGCTCTAGTTCATATCATTGTCCCATAAATCTAGAAATCATACTCTCTGACAACCCCAAACTTTGACCCTTCTACTTTGAATCCTTCTAGATGGATCACCCTTCATTCTTAGATAACATTGAGACATAGTGGAAGGAAATTCAAAACATTCAAGGAATCCCAATGTATCGCTTCCAACAAACTTAAAGCATATCAAACTCAAGATAAAAAAATGGAATAAATAATATTTCGAAGACATCTTCAAAGAAAAGAGAGAACATGAAGCAAAAATGGAAAGCCTTCAACATACAATAATATAAGAAGGGTTTATTGACCACCTTCCCATAAAAGAAACAGATCTAAAAAATCAGATAGATACTAGGGAAAAGTAGAAATAAATCCTCTAAAGACAAAAATCTAGAGTAGAGTGGCTCAAGGAGGGTGACAAAAACTCAAAATTATTCCACAGATCAACCATTCACAGGAGACATCAAAATCACATTACCTTAATAAAACATGGTCAAGGTAATCAACTAACAGATCATGCAGATATTGAGCAAGAATTGGTTCACTATCTCAAAACTCTACTCTCGGAACCACAACAAGGTAGAACTGAAGTCATTCTTAAAATCACTAGCAACATCCCAAAATTGGTCTCTCAAGAGAAAAATGAATCCCTCCTCAGGTTGTCTACCATGGAGGAGATAGAACAAGCAGTCATGGACATGCCTAAAGGTAAGTCTCCAAGACCTGATGTATTTACGACATACTTCTTCCAAGCCTACTGGAAAATCATCAAATATGTGTGGGACTTGGTAGAAGACTCTTGAAGATTCTATAATATCCTTTCGACCCTAGATGCCATATTTCTTGCTCTCATTCCCAAAGAATAAAATGTTGAAGATCCTAGTAAATTCAGAACAATTTCCCTCTATAGTTTGGTTTATAAGATAATCACAAAAGTCATTACAAATAGACTAAAAACCATCCTCCCAAAACTCATGTCTCTTGAACAAACTGGATATGTGGAAGGTCACCAAATCGTGGACGACATCATTTTAGCTCATGAAACTATCCATACTATGAATACAACCAAATATATTGGTATACTTATTAAATTATACATGTCCAAATCCTTCGATAAATTAAGTTGGCACTACATCAATACCACTCTTTTAGCCTTTGGATTCTCCTCCTCTTGGATCCGTTGGATCTTGTCTCTCACCTCCTCCCCCTCCTGTGGTATCCATAAATGCAATCAGTTGTCACCCTTCCTCTTCATTCTAATGGTGAAAGGCCTAGGAAGGACTCTTAAAGTGATTGTAACCAAAAACAATATTAAAAGACTATGAATTCACGGAGAATATCTATCGGTATCTAACCAACAGTTTGTGGATGACATAATGCTAATGGGAATTCCTACAACTAGAAAAAAGAGTATCCCTTGCTTATTATTAGTTATCTTGTTTCTTTTGGCTTTTCAATTTGAAGTTTCATGCTTATTTAGCCCTAACTTTTAGCTAGGTTTGAAGTAGGATATTTTATTTTTAGATATGAATTATTTCATGCTTCTTTCTCCTTTGAAAGTGTATTAAAATAAATAAAAAATTTCATTTATTGTATTAGTTATCTTAGTTGTTATGATGCTTTTCAATTTTAGATCTCATTTATTGCAAATACTTCTTTTTATAAACATATCATTTTGAAGTGAACAAACCACTTGTGCACCCACTTCACACCTTAATCATATGCTTGGCTCATGACCTAAAGCTCATCCTTAAAATCAACCACTTAACTTAACACACTTAATCCCCCCTTAGGGCCAAAATAATCATGTAGTTAAGTTATAGTTCTAAATATAGACACATAAATAACTCACCACAACCATTTCACATCTAAAACATAGTGGTTATCTTTTATGGAAATTGAAATCATTTCTACTAGATATGGTCAAAACCCATTTAACAGTAAGAATGCTCTTCAGAGTGGATAATCCAAGGTTAGGACCAAATGTTTGAATGAGACTCAAATATCTATAAATATTGAATATCCTGTGACTACTTGATTTCATATCGAAGGCAAGGAAACCTATTTCATGTATCTATGAAGGGTTATCTTACTAGCCATTCTACTATGTTTCTTACCTAGGTGGATCTCACAAGAGGGAGGGCACCTGAGAKATTTCTACGGGCCTTTGGGACTTCAATACCCATTATCTCCTAGTTATAATATATCATTCATACCTTCACTCATGTACATGCGGGAATTCATACCCTATATTGTTAGTTGTTTGGAAGGCCATTTTTCTATAGTTAGGCTTGTTTGAGCACTCTTATTTTTTCACTTAGGCTAGAGTTTTTTTCTTTGTTAGGAAAAGAAGCTTTAATTAGACTACCTTTATAATTTTGATTCAAACACACTTGACACCACTTGTTGATTCACTTGAGAACATAGTGTTCTTTTTTTTATCATTTTGAATCATTTGATTGATTGCGTTGATGACTTTAGTCTTTAATAGATTGATTTGTTTTTAGGGAGTTATTTACACCCATGAATAATTTCACCCCCAAGGTGACTCTCTCATAGGTTATGTGGCCTAAATCCTTAGTATTCTTGGATGTGTTTTAGTTCCTACTCAATGAGTTTTGGTTCCTCAAAAAAATCCACCTTTGGGATATTCATCCTTATATTTTTAAAGTTAATCTTCCTTGAATTCTGAAACTTCATCCTGTTAGAGGCCATCTAGTTAAGTTTCCCTTCGAACTAGTCCCCCTACAACTAGTTTACCTTCATCTAAATTGAGTATAGTAATTATCAATATGGAAGAGACTATTGTGAATGCTAACCAACCCACTTTTCCTTATCTGGTAGGGCTGAATCTCCCTTGAATTTTTTTATTAATGATCCTATCCAACATGAGGCCAGTTGGACAACTATGCCATCTAAGATACCCTCGAATATTCCTAAATTTGAGGGTAATGTTAGAGAGGACCCTTCCAATAGCATCATGTATTTCAGCCTTTAGTGCTCCACTAATATCATCACAAAGGACTTGATTCTATTGTGCTTTAATGCATTCTCATGGGTATGGAAACCAAATGGTTCATTGATCAACCAACCCATTCCCATAGCACCTTTGAGTCCATATCCAATGTGTTCTTAACCTTTTTCAACTTCCAATTTTCCATGATGTAGGAATAAATATTCTCACCAACTTTATTTAGACTATTGCCACCCATATCATGGACCATATCCATGAATGGCATAGATGATATACTTATCTATAGAAAATCACAATAATACCACATTAAACATTTGGATAAAGTCCTACAAATTCTTAATAACGATGAATTGTATGTAAAAATATCTAAATGTTCTTTTGGGAAACAAGTAGAGTATTTGGGTCATATTGTTTCACATGAAGGGGTTAAGGTGGACCCCTGAAAGATCCAATCCATCACAAAGTATCCTATTCCTAATAATATCAAGAATCTTAGAGTATGTTTGGGTCTTACAGGATATTATAGGTAATGTGTTAATAATTATGCATGCATTGCAAGCCTAGTGACATCTCTTTTGAAGAAAAAACCATTTGTATAATGAAGATGCTATTGTGGCATTCTCACTCTTAAAGGATGCTATGTTTTCTACACCATTATTGGAAACACCTAATTTTGGAAAAACATTCATAGTTGAATGTGATGCATTGTGACAAGGAATTGGAGAAATATTCACACAAGAAGGAAGTATCATTGACTTTTGAAAGTAAACAATTCAAGGGAAAAGACTTGGTGAAATATACATATGAAAAAGAAATGGTAGAAATTTTACAAGCAATAAAAAATGGTGACAATATCTCATTGGAAAGAATTTCAAAGTCAAGATAGACCATGATAGCCTAAAGTACTTTTTGGAGAAAATATTGTCGTTAGAAGAGAAACAAAAATGGGTAGCTAAAATGAAAGGGTTTGATTTTGAAATAATCTACAAAAAGGGGAAGGATAATGTCATAGTACATTCCCTTTCTAGAATAAAAAAAGCCTCAATTTTATATTCCATTACATCTTCTATTCATGTGTGGTTGTAAGAAGCTTGTCATGAATGACAAGATGACAATAGTATAAGACATAAAATACACTGTCTAAAATAAGGGATGAGCTCTATGGAACATTGGGAGTGAAAGAAAGATATCATGTGTTACAAGGGTGGAATATTTTTATTCCCTCAATCAAATTTGAAGCAAAAAATATTAAGTGAGTCTTATGATGCTCCGATGGTAGGAAATTCAAGGTTCCTTAAAACATATCAAATGATCAAAAAATAGTTTTTGGGAAGGAATGAAAAAATATATTCAAAAATTGATAAAAGAATGTCAAGTGTAGCAAATAAATAAAGGAGAGATAGTCAAGGATCCAATGTTAATTCAACCTTTACACATACCTAATGAAATATGGGAAGAGATATAAATGGACTTCATTACAGGTTTACCAAAATTGTAAGGTAAGGATGCCATTTTCGTGGTTGTGGATAAAATCACAAAAAATGCACATTTTTGTGGAATTCAAAGTACATGTACTGCAAGCCAAGTGGCATAAGTGTTCATGAAGGAAATCCATGAGCATCATGGGATTCCTAAATTAATATTAAGTGATAGAGATCCAAAATTTATAGGAATATTTTGGAAAGATTTATGGAAGATGAGTGGAACAACACTAGTTATGATTTCAACATATCGTCCACAAATGAATGGTCAAATAGAAACAATTAACAAATGTTTAGAGGGTTATTTATGTGTATATTATTTAGACAAGTAATATCAATGGGTGAAGTGGCTTATTATAGAAGAATGGTGGTATAATACCACCTATTACACATCTGCTAAGATGCCTCCATTTGAAGCTATTTATGGATATACGGCTCCTAGTATCACATACTTTTGCAGGACCGGTCCAAAGTATAGGAAATAGACTCACATATTGAAAAAACTAAAGAAAATTTGAAAAATCTTAAAGAAAACCTTCAAAATGTGTAGAATAGGATGAAGCAAAAATCATATCAAAATCAACGTGAAAGACAATTTGAGGAGGGTAATTCGGTATTTTTAATACTAAAACCTTACAAGTAATCTACTCTCAAACAAAAGAAGAATCAGATGTTGATTAAGGTTGGTTGTCATTGATGTCAACCCTTGAAGAAAGCTCGGTAGCACAAAGGTTTGGGTAATGGACCCAATTTTGTTTGATGTAAAGATGACTCATTATTGTCTTGTCATGGTTGATAAGAAATATATATGGATGAACTCCAAAGTGGTACCCTTATGGTGAAAGCCCTCATGGGAAGACGCTTTGTGGATTGAATTATCCTAGAAGTATGGTTATAGAACACATGCTTATTTGTGTACTAATGAGATGAAGGTCAGTGAATTTGTCAGTGGAACTATCCTAGATGGATAGTGCTTGTCATGTTATTTCTGGTGGTATGTGTAATGTCACATAACTCCTCATGGTTAGAGAGTTATGGCCATGAGAAGTTGGAGAACCCAGGTTTGGGTAATGGACCAAAGTTTGTTTGATGGACAATGGTATGAGTTTTGATATATTTTCAGGTAATAGTATTCTATATGGATAGTACATGTCATTCCATTTATGGTGGTATGTGGAAC
>SNQJ01S0006912.1:339226-356490 GCA_010110895.2 Picea sitchensis | reverse complement strand
CATTACTAATCTAATATGCCCCAATTAAGGGGTAATGAGCCAATATTAGGGCTTAACAATTACTTTTGGAGGTCAACTCTACAGGGTACTGGAGGCAGTCCCAACTACTGCAGTCTCTTTGATCTTTGCGAAGAAGTGCATTAAGGTGGTCTCTTAGACCAAGATATTTTTCCACTTTATGGTTCGATCAAAAGGTGAATGGAAGGTCATTGCAACCACCAAAACCTCTGCATGGGGTCTCTCTACACAACAACAACAAGTGGACAAGATAGTAGAAGAGCACAAAGACATATTTTCATCACCTAATGGGGTGTCTTTTCACTGTCTGGTAAAGCACTAAATTGATTTTACACCCAATGATCCTTTTCCTAATGTCCCTATATATAGGTGTCCTATTATGGATAATGAAGAAATAAAACGCTAGATCCAAGAACTAATTCTGAAGGGCCACATCAAACCAATCTCCTCACATTGAGGAAGCCCAATTGTTCTGGTAAAGAACAAGGATGGGACATGGAAAATTTCTATTGATTACAGGTCCCTGAACAATATCATAGTCAAGAACTAGTACCTAATCCCCTGTATTGATGATCTTCTCGATCAGCTCAAGGGAGCCAAATTTTTCATTAAGATTGATCTAAAGTTAGGATACCACCGGGTGTCAATTGATAAAACTAACATATGGAAGACAACCTTCAAGTCTAAATAAGGTCTCTTTGGGTGGTTATTCATGCCTTTCGTCTTGACTAATTCCCCAACCACATTCATGTGAATAATGAATGATACATTGTGGCCATTCACAAACTCCTTTGTGGTCATATATCTAGATGAAAACCTCATCTTTAGTGAAACCTAGGAGGAACATTTGGAGAACATTCAATAGGTCTTGGTCACCCTGCAATAACACAAGTTATATTCCAATTTGGAGAAGTGTTCCTTCGGCATGCAGAGAATCCAATATATGGGATACGTCATGGATGAGCAGGGTGTGGATGTGGATCCAACCAAGATCCAATCCATCCACGATTGGTTGGCCTTGAAGACATTGACCAAGCTCTACATATTCTTGGGCCTCACCTGTTGGATACACCAACCAAACTAAGAGGGGGGTGTGAATCAATGTGTGGATATTTTTATACTTATTTCCAAAATTTAGTTAGCAACCACTTCAAACATTGTTATTCATTCACAATTAGTTACTTGCATATATCAACAACATACATCAATAACAGATAACTATAAACCATCACCACAATGAACACAAAGAACACTAGATATATGTGTAAGATTTATGTATTATGTGTTACATGAGACTAAAATCTATAGGGTTTATCAGTACCAACTAAAAAGAGAACCAACTCTCAATATAAGACCCAACTTGCAAATCTCAACACCAACTAAGATGTGAGGAATCCAATCCTCAAGTACAAGACCCAACTTGTAGACGGAAAAAAACATGTCAAGTCTTATTTATAGGTGCATGACCTGTATATGTTGCAACATGTGTATGTACGTGCCATTTTATCTTTCATCCTTCACATGTATGTAACCCGTCCTCTGGAATCATGCGTACACCGTAAAAAAAAATAGGGTTTCTAGTTTTCTTCAACTCTGAAATTTTTTTGCCTCAGTCACATCCACCCGTAACCTATCACTGTATCCAACCTCTGCCATATGTACCATGTCATCAATGAATCACCTCCAACAACCTATTCATGTCCCTCATTCATACATCATCATACAACATAGATATCCCTCAACCATATCAGGATTGTACCATACATAAGAGTGTTTCTCACTCAGCCAACCAACCAACATATACCATATCCAAGTATCACAACAACCATACCAAGAATGATTCAAGAATTCATCATACCATAAGAATATCTAAGCATCAATACACATGTAGTAACCGTACTAGAACTTATGTAGATTATTTGAACTTGTAGAATGTTGATCTAGGAACTTGCTTCATATTTCAGGGACCTGGCACCAACATCAACTCAAGTTTTCATGGCCTTTTCATATATACATGACCTATCATCTTCCATCTCACAGTTGTATGCGGCCTGGTCTTATGTGTCCTGTGTATGTATGTGACCTGGCCTTCTACAACTCGCGTACAACTTAAGAAAACTAGGGCTTTCTGAAACTCTGCAACTCCAAAAATTTCGTCGTCACTCCTCCTTTGTTATCTCATACTTGCGTAACTTTATATGTATCAGTGAATAACTAAAATGAACCTTTCACAAAATAAAATATATTCAATATGCTTAATAGTAGATTACTATAAGAGACCCTTTCTCTCTTATTTATACTCTCCAAGTATCTTCCTCTAGGGATTACCTTCTAACTGAATTACCCAACTTCCTTCTTTTAGGGCTAACCCACTTCTAATTAATTTTTCCACTTAAAACCACTTTATCCACAAATAGTATTCTTACCACCTCTAGTTGTAACTAATAATTATTTTCTTATTGCAACAACTTAACCCRTGATTAACTCCTAGTTGCAACCACTTTGACTAGTCAACTTCTTCTAGGAGCTTCTAGAATAATTTTACTTCTTTGAMCTTCTAGGGGCTTCTAGATAAMTCATGAGGGTTCTCCAAGTTTACCAAAACATATATCCTCAACCGTGAGGAATTGTGTGGCATACCACATATCACCATAAATGGCACGACATGTACTATCCATCCATGATATTCTCACCTACAAATCCATTTATCTTCATTACATTATTCCTCAACCAAACTTGGGTTCCATAAACATGCCTAGGGGTTTCTTGTAGTCTTCTTCAAATCATCTTCCCGTGAGGGCCATGATAAGAGCTACGCCATAATGAGACCACTTTGGAGACTTCTACAATTATACCGATCACATCTATCCAACCAACTATCCAATGATCTCGTCCACATCTCTGGGGATTATGGAATGTGCTACCGGACATACTCAAAGGTTGAAATCAATCTCTAAGGGTTGACATCAATATACAATATCATTCTCCAAGGGTTGAAATCCATGTCAAAAAACTATCCAAACCAAATGTCCATCAATCTAGACCAACTCTCCATCAAACTAGACCAATTGTTTAACAATATCCCACTTTCTCATTGATGGAAAAACCAAAATTGATGGCAACACTTAGTCATCACAACACTCATGTTCATACTCTTCGCCAATTTTTATATCGCTCCCCCTTTGACATCATTGGAAAAGGGTATCTCTTATTGGGGCTGCTCCCCCTTAATGAACTCTCCTTRGGGTTGTYCCCCCTGTCTGCATGCCTCTAATTACTCTCTCTCTCTTCCTTTGAAAAAAGATTAAATCCCCCTGTCAATATGAAACCGTACCTTCTCTAACCAATCAAGGTTAAGAGAATAACTCCCCCTATGGGTATGTCTCCCCCTATMTTCTCTGCAAGATGCCATGTAATCACCGTGGACAATATGCTACCACTTTAATCTGCTTATATTGTGGATGTTGTTTCTCTACCAGAAGACTGATAAAATTACCAACAATATTGCATCATAAATACCATGATTTCTTATTCTTTTGATGATCCTTGGACCTTTCCATGCATCAACCATCTAAACATGTGCCATATCATACATAAATTTTATACCAACATACTATCTCATTATATCAACAATGAATAGTGAATCATGAAAAAAGCATCAACCATCAACCAGCAATATGTACCAACACAAGTGCATAAAATATGCACAACACATCTTGTCACAACAACCTGTCATATCAACATGTCTCATCAATCTCATCAACCAAATCACATCTATTCACCAAGATCAATCACCAAGACAACTCTCAACCATATGCACAATATCATCAAGATGTGCATCAACCAAGACTACTCAAAAACATCAAAAAGTTGTACCACAATCAAGATGTGTCACAACATCCATAAGCCATATGCCAATACTACTACTACCAAGTGCCTCTGACAATGTACCAAGTATGTACCAATCATTTATCAACTATAGATCAAGTTATGACTCATCAATATGTACCAACATCACAATACCATACACTTCATGTATGTGCCAACTCATCAACTATATGTCCCAATATGTAGCTCAACCATATGCCAAAAATATGTGCCAAATGTGTACCAAGCATGTATATAGATCACCAATAAGTTCCTCATACAAATGTACCAATACCAATAAAATCATCAACCATACAACATGTGAACCATGTACTTCAAACAAGTGCCATATCACTCATGATATGATTCAACCAAGTACCATAAACCATGTGCCAATGTATCCAAGAGATGTACCAACAATGTATCTCAACAATTAGACCAAAACCAACATGCACCATGCATCCAATGATGTGCCTCAAGTCATATACCCAGATCCTAAAACACATGCCTCAAGCATGCTCCTCAATGTCACCAAGATACAATATACCAAGCCTCAAGGATGTACTAATCATATATCAATACCACTAAGCATTCACTACAGCAAGTACTATACAACCAATAGTGCCTCTAAACATGTATTAAATATGTGCATCAATAGATCAAGGATATGCCTCTATCTAGTATCACATTATCATGATTTTCCTCATAACCAAAGTGTCATAACATCACTGACAAAGTATTCAACATAACCAACAATATACCCTAACAAAAATGACTCAATCCACACACTAGAGTTTGTACCATGCATCCAAGATAGGCTTCAAGCATATTCTCCAAAACTAAACCATATATCATCACCATACATTCATCAAACACACATGCAAGTATACCTATAGCTATGTTGTTGACCTGTAACATTAGATCTCTGATAACCTATGTTATACCATTAAAACTTGTTGCAACTCATCCATACACCTTTTTATTTTCAAGGATTTACTTCAGGTACGAGACCTGTTCTTCAGAGAGATTGCGTATGTACACGATCTTTCTATAAGTCACCTTGAATATGTACGTAATTGTTCCCATAGGAGCCTTCATATTCCTCAAAAAATATTGAGCATGTCTCATTCTTTATGTTTTCATTCATGTCTAGTTGTTCAGTCCTCTTCATCCACTTTTGAAAGAGTCTTGGTTTCTCAATACTTGTTCTTTGAGCTTCCATCCTTTCAATATTATATTTCTTCCATGTTTCATTTTCTCTTCTTTTCATATTGTATGAACCATTCCTCATTGACTATCTTCTTGAATTCCAGCAATCCTGGGATTTGTGGCCAAACCCACTGCAGTTGTAACATCTCATGGTGTGACAATGCGCAACAATGTGTCCCACAATATTACATCTCCAACATATTAAGATGTTATTGAATATTCCAACATATTTCCTTGCATAATGTCTACAATCCAAAGGTTTGTGACCATATTCATTACATGAGAATCAGTGACCATGAAAAACATTTTCATACCTGTACTTGTGTGTCAACCTCGAAGGTGTCTCTTTTCTAAATTTTCTTTGAGGTGTAGGATTACTTTCTTGGTGTCTTCCTTGTTCTAATGTTCTGAAGGTTTCCTTTCTTTTTGGTGCTTGACTTCTAGCTTTGCTTCCACCCTTTTAAAATGAAGAACCTACATCATGCTTCTTAGAGGTGCTAGCTTCAGAGTGTGTTGCTTCCATGTTGTATCGAAGATCAGATTTATCATTTGGTGATATTTGACTATCCAATATTGTTGAGTTGTTCATGAACTTGATATGAGTGTTTTACTTCTCTTCTTTCTTTCTAAGATCAACAACTTATTCTTCTAGCTTATGACATGATTCTTCCTTTTCATTTACCTGATTCTTCAATAGTTCCTCTATCCTTTTGGCTTCTTCAAGTTGGGTCCTCATATTGACATTGGTTTCTCTTGTTTCATTAAGCTCTTCAAGGGTTTTGTTAAGCTCATAATATACCTTCTTCTTTTCTTCTACTTGTCTAATTATATCGGTCTTTATTCTTTTGATCTCTTCTTATTTTGCTTCTAGTTAAATCCTTTGTTTAGATATGACCTTTTCAGTTATTTCACTTTCTTCGTGTTTCTTGAGAACATTTTTTAGTGCCATGATATGCCTTCGATAATTTTTTACAGATTCCTTAGTGATTCTTTCAAGATATTCAAAAGAATATGAATCATATGATGCTTCTCTTAACCAATATATAACTTTATCTTTAAGCTTCAACAAATCTTCATCTTCATCTATAAGATAATTGTTAGGTGATTCTACATAAACTTTTTCTAGGTATTCTTCTTCATTTGTAGGAGAACATTCAACATCATCACATTTATAATTATTGCAATTAGAATATTTTGGAGAGTCTTTAACTTCATTGATGACTGAGTCTTGATATTCCTTCTCTAGCTTCGACCATAGGTCCTTGGCGGAGGTACATCATCCTATGCTTTCTTTGACAAAACTTGAGAATCCATTGAATATGGTCTTGAATTCCACTGCATTATTCTTCTTTGCTTCCTTTTGAGATGCACATTTTGACTAATTCTTCGAGGGAATTGATCCAACAACAACTGTGTCGCAAACACCTACTCCTTTTGACTTCAAATACCCTTTCATTTTTATTCTCCATGACAAGTAATTTGTCTCATCAAAGAAGGGAACTTCATATGCATGTTCATTCATTTGTGTGTCCATGGATCTCCTTCAAGCGTGTAATACTTATAGTGAAGGCATGCTATGATACCAATCGTTGGACACGCTGACCACACTAAGAAGGGAGGGTGAACCAGTGTGTGGCTCTTTTTATACTTATTTCAAAAATTTAGTTAGAAACCACTTCAAACATTTTTATTCATTCACAATTAACTACTTGCATATATCAACAATATACATCAATAATAGAGAACTATAAACCATCACCACAATGAACACAAAGAACACCATATATGTGTGTAAGATTTTTTTATTATGTGTTACATGAGACTACAATATCCAGTATTTATCAACACCAACTGAAAATAACACCAACTCCAAGAGAGCACAAACTCTCAATACAATACCCAAATTGCATATCTCAACACCAACTAAGATGTGAGGAATCCAACCCTCAAGTACAAGAAACATCTTGTAGACAGAAAACAATCTATCAAGTCTTCTCTATACCTCCATGACTTGTATATGCTGAAACATGTGTATGTATGTTCCATGTTCTCTTTCATCCCGCGTATGTATGTGAATTGTCCTCTGGTATCCTGCGTACACCCTCAGAAAAAATAGGGTCTCTAGTTTTTTTCCACTTTGAAACTTTGTTGCCTCAGTCACATCTACCTGTAACCTGTCACTTCATCCAACATGTGCCATCTGTACCATGTCATCAATGAAGCATCTCCAACAACCTATGTGTGTCCCTCATGCATACATCATCATACAACATAGATATCCCTAAACCATATCAAGACTGTACCATACATAACGGTGTTGCTCACTCAACCAACCAACCAACATATACCATATCCAAGTATCACAACAACCATACTAAGAATTTTTCAAGAATTCATCATACCATAAGAAGATCCAATAATCAACACACATGTAACCTTACCATAACTTATGTAGATGATCTGAACCTATAGAATGTTGATCAGGGAACATTCTTCAGAATTCAGGGACCTGGCACCAACATCAACTCAAGTTTTTATGGCCTTTCCATATATACATGAAATGTTCTCTTTCAACCTGTGGATTTACATGACCTACCCTTTTTTGGCCCACGTATGTACGCAACCTGGCCTTCTACAGGTCGTGTACAACTTCAAAAAACTAGGGTTTTCTGAAACTCTGAAACTTTCACCGTCACTCCTCCTTTGCTATCTCAGACTTACGTAAATTTAGATGTATCAATGAATACCTACAATGAAACTTTCACAAAATAATAGATATTCAATATTTTCAATAGTAGATTACCATAAGAGACCCGTACTCTCTTATTTATACTCTCCATGTAGCTTCCTTTAGCGTTTACCTTCTAACTGATTTACCCAACTTCCTTCTTTTAGGTATAACCCACTTCTAACTAATTTTTCCACTTACAACCAATTTATCCACAAGTAATATTCTCACCACCTCTAGTTGCAACTAATTTATTTTTAATTATTTTCTTATTGCAACAACTTAATCCATGATTAACTCTTAGTTGCAACCACTTTGACTAATCAACTTCTTCTAGGAGATTCTAGAATAATTTGACTTCTTTGACCTTCTAGGGGATTCTATATAACTCATGAGGATTATCCAACTTTACCAAGCCATATCTCTGCAACCGTGAGGAACCGTGTGACCTACCACATATCACCAGAAACAAAACATGTATTATCCATCCATGATAGTCTCACCTACAAATTCATTGATCTTCATTACAATATTCCTCAACCAAAATTGGGTTCCATAACCACACCTAGGGGTTTCTTGTAGACTTATTCAAAGCATATTACCATGAGGGCCATGGTTAGAGATACACCATAAGGGGACCACTTTGGAGACTTCTCCAATTATACCCATCACATCCAACCAACCAATTGTCCAAACCATCTAGCTAAACCAATTGTCCAACAATCTCGTCCACATCTCTAGGACATCCAGAATGTGCTACCGGACATACTCAGGGATTGAAATCAATCTCTAAGGGTTGAAATAAATCTATAATATCACTCTCCAAGGGTTGACATCAATGAAAACCAACTATCCAAATCAATTGTCCGTCAATCTAGACCAACTATCTGACATCGCCAACTTCTATTGTAGGTTTGTGTCGGGGTTCTCTCATATCACTTGGGCCCTAAGCTAGGTGACCAATGGTGGAGCAAAGGACAATTTTGTTTGGACCACGTCCCAACATAAAGCATTCATGGATTTGAAATTATGCCTCTACTCAACGCCAATCCTTATTCTTCTAGACTTGTAACAACCATTTGAGATTGACACAAATTCTTCAAATTATGATATCGGTGCAGTCCTTACTCAGCATGGGAATCCAATGGCCTATCACAGTGAAACACATATGATGTGGTTCGTAGATACCCCACCTATGAAAAAGAGATGTACGCCAATCTACAGACATATTGATAGTGGAAGGATTACATTGTGGGGAAGGAAATGATCATCCACACTGATCATCGACCTCTGCAATTCATGCAGACATAAGCAAAGTTACATAATGACCACCATCATAAGTGGTCCACGTACCTACAACAATTCCACTTGAACATAAAGTACAAAAAGGAAAGCACCAACCATGTCTCAGACTTCCTCAATCGACCCCTGCTTGTGGTGCTAACCATGATTCTTAACTCCTATGGGAATGAGATGTCCGAGTGGCCAAAATTATACTATAATGACTTTGAATTTGATGCTACTATCAAACATTGAGTGTAGGAAAAATAGTTCCAAACTTTCATCTCCAAGATGGATTGTTATTCCATCTCAACCATATTTGTTTTCCTTCAAGAGAGAATACAAAGATTATCTGGGAAGATCATTATATTCGAGTGGAAGGACACCCTGCTGTAAACAAAATAGTGGCAGTACTGCAAAAGAATTTTTATTGGTTCTAGCTTTGACAAGATGCATGCCAGTACATCAGATCCTACATTGCTTGTGCCATTTCAAAACCCACCATCAAGAAACATGGGCTATACACCCCTTTTCATACTCCTGATAGGCCTTGGGATTCTATCTCCATGGATTACATTTCTGATATACCTTCAACCAAGCATGGGAATGAATGTTCTTCGTGGTCATTTATCGATTCTCTAAGATGGAATTTTTTGCACCCTGGAAGAAGAGAATCACAACTGAGGCCACTACTAAGCTCTTCTTTGAATGTGTTTGGTTTCATTTTGTGCTTCCATGGGCCATTTTTTCATATCAATATAGTAGGTTCCCGAGTACTATTTGTTCCAGCCTATGGTCGATGATGGACACCAAGCTAACCAAATAAAATATCTTTAGGATGTACAATTCAAAAATCCATGCACATGGTATGAGAGACTTCCTTATGTTCAACATAGATACAATAGATCCCTCCACAACTCTGTTGGCCACAACCTGTTGGCATAGGGGAAGACCCAGGGTTCAATGCACCAACAAAACCCTAACTATCATCCCTTTCAGCAACACCTACGAAGAAGATGAAGTCTCACCTGAGGTAGAGGCAGGAGATTGCATGACTCAGGTGTCTACAACAGAGCTGGGACATAGATCTGTGATTACAACACTTGACAAAGAACTTAGCCAATTACATGCATTAGTTCTTGAACCTTATTCACATTGTAGGTTAAACCCTAAATATAGAATAGCGCAGTAACAATATAGATCGAGTACTTTCCATTACTTAGCACATAACATTAGTTCAAATCTGGCATTTATTCACAGCATTAAGCACTAAGCTACAACATCAGATGCATTCAATAACATCAACACCACTAAGCAAATAATCACATAAACAACATTAAAAACATCACACAAAGCACATTAAACATAGGATTTATGTGGTTCACCCCAGTGTGGGGCTACGTCCACCAACTCTTCTTCTTCTTTATTAGTTTTCGATCTCCTTACATCTGTCTGCTCATACAATGTTTGTGCACAAAGAAACTTAAAAAATACTTGCGCTTAGCTCTATAAGTCTTAACATACTCTTTCATAAAGCCAACTAATCATGCACTAAGCCAATTCTCTCTTTCTTACATCGCTTAGCTACTTATTTATGCATTTACAAAAAACCCTAAACATGGGTAGACGCACGGGATGACATCCCAAAACCCTAATACAAAAAACCCTAAAATCCCAAAAGCCCGCAAAACAAGTGAGATCTTGCGATCTCAGTTCCGCCTGGGTGCTCCATCTTCGACCATCCTGATTAATTCCCAAAAATGGTCAAACACGAACAATATTTTCCTCAAAACTTGGTCTAGGGCCAACAGGCCCCCAACACTCACCTATGACTCGTCCCGAGTAACTCAGATATGGGAAACACTGCTTCAAAGGCTTCAAGCTTAGGTCGAGCTGCTTTGCCAAATCTTCCTACTCAGTGAACTCCTAAATCACTTGCTCATTGACAGGCCCTTCTAGGCATTTTTCCACTGTTGTGACCACATGTTCCAGTTGTGAGCCTTGTCCTTCGATCTCTTCAAAAATTGTGAAAGATTCTTCCTGCACCGGTTGGAGTCTCTGTGTAACCTCCATAACTCTGCTCGATATGGTAGTGAACTACTACTGAACTGTGCATTGTTCTTGTGATATTTTCATCTTCTCAACTGTAGTAAGTAGCTTCATCTGTGCTTGCACAGTGGATGCCTGTTGCTTCACCTCCTGGAGTTGTGCTTCCAATTTCCTCAGCTCTGGATCTTCTGAAAGGTGCTCATAGTTCTACGCACTTCGATCACTTAGTTGTTTACACTCTGAGGTGAATGCTCTTATTATTTCCATTTTGTTCCTGGCAGTTTCTTCCCTCTCATCGTGTACTTCTTGTGGAGTGCTCGTCACTACTCAGATTTCTAGCTCCATTACTCTTGCTTGAAGCTATTGAATGGATTCAATGAGCTTCCCCACTTGCATATCAGTTGAATCTGGTTCCTCCTGTACCAAGCCCGACACAAAGTGAGGTGCTCTAGTTACTACCTCTTTAATCATGGTCTACTCTGTGAGCAACTGGTCTTTTATTTCTACATATTTTCTTTATCCTCCTCAAACATCGCCCTGATTCTATCTTTCTCATGCTGCGCAACTCGAATTTGTTCTAAGATCTCCTCCTTTTCTTTCTTCAAGGAATTTGTAGCATGTTCCTTTTCTTATTGGACTCAACAAAGTTGAGCCTCTGTTGCATCAGATAATCTTCATAATTGGGTGGGCTCATCCCCCAATTCTACAATTTTCGATGACAAAGGCGCAGTAGGTATTGTGCGGCTCGAATGGATAGCTTGGTGTATCTTGAGCTCCTTCTCTATTCTGTCATACATCAACTCCTTCTTTGCTCCATGTCTCTACAAGATGTCTTATGAAGCATCCTCTACGACTGCAATTATGAGATCAACATCATCCACTGTAAGCACATTCTTCGACTGAGGATTAATGGCGCAGGCCTTCTTTCTTGCCGAAGGTTTCTGCGGAGAAACCTTCCTTTTCTTCGATGTCTCGACCTTTGTAAGAGGATCCTTTGGCGGTGTCACTTCACCTTTCTCTTTCTTGTCTCCTTCTTCCCCTTCTTCTTCTTGGTTCACTTTGTCTCCTCCTCCTTCTGTACGTGAATCAGGCCTACTCTCCTTTAAAGTGTTGTCCTCCTCATCAGTTTCTATGTTCTACACTTCCTCCTTTTTCTTCTTTTTCTTTACGCTACTTTATCCATCATACTCAGTGTAGGTGACCAAAGGACTTCTGATGATGTCAGGTTCAGAGAATTCTGCATATTCCACCGGTACAAGGAACTCTGTTGGAAATTCTTTAGTGATATCTTCCATGTCCTCATCGGTCAACTTATAATAAGACTGTAGATCCTCCTTACTTTCATCCCTGTGTGTGGTGATGTAGATGAAGTGTCGGTCTGCGTGAAACTTCATGAATGGTCTGTATTGATGGAGTGTATGCGGTGTCATCCGTGGAAATGATTCAATGACACATTTCAATTGCAGGTAGTAAGCATGGAAGACAACATTCAACTGCCATTGCTTCTCCATATCATTCATGTACCACAAGGTGGATAACCTCGCGGCCAATGGCTCTGATGGCTCAACTTCGAGGAATGTTTCTCCTTCTGGCATTTTCCAGGAGACAAATGTGATTAACACCAATAACCAACTAAAATGGAACTCATAGCCATGGTCCTTCACCTCACGACAATCCTTCTCCAACTCGTTGATGAGGTAACTCACTCATTTCATATGCATTCCTTCTACGCACTTCCTTGCGAGGTCTACTACAAACCCTGTGACTTGTGTCGGTCGGTTCTTTCTGATGATATTTCCAGCGATCAATTGGAAAGAAAGGCACACTACGCCATCCTGGATAGAGGCTACCTTGTAGCCTCTCTTTCCCTTCTCTACATCTTCATAGTATTCCTTGATGCACTGTGTCAGGGAGTGACTTGCAGCCTTCCCTGGGTAGAAATTTTGAGGGTTCGGTCCCTGCATGCTCAATCTAGTGATCACGTGGATTAGCACTAGATCCATAGTGACGCACTTGTCAATCCATAGATACCCTCCATGGTAACACGACAGGAGGAGTTTAATGTAAGAGTTAACTACTTAATGTCGGTTGAAGTGGGGGATCTTCATCATGTTCAAGATCGTTGATCGTGTGACCTCCTTAATCCACGGCTGGGGAACTATTCAAGGATTCTTCCCAGTCATCTTCATCAAATACCTATGCAGTGTCACCATCGCATAGTTCTTCCAGTCTCCAAGGTTGAATTCGTTGTTCTTGAGAGCTGGGATCAGTCCCAACTGAGGTCCAAGTGCGCATATCCCCTTCAGGAGGTATGCAGTGATCAACGTGTATTTGAAATCACGTGAGATGTTGTCGTGGTTAACCGCACCATATAGAGGCAAGATGTAGTCAGGAAAGACCAACGGGATCTGCTTCACATTAGCTAGATCATCGTGGTTCTTGCTTTGCTTCTTAGCAGCACAATCAGAACTCCATCCAGTCGATGGGGATGCTTGCAATTTGCTAGTCGATGATGCCTGTATTCCTACATACATGAATTTCTCATCCATGAGGTCTAACAAAATATCCTCCATAGACTTTTCTAGCATGTTATGCTCACCCAAAATTCACACTTTTAATCAAGGAGATCAGGTAGGTGAACATACAGACAAGGTAATCAAACAAATGGCAAGGTCTAGACAACACATCGCGATATGCAATAAATTCTTTGTTATCTTGGATATCTCGGTTTGCAAAAATTGGTCTCGGCAAAGCGTCTAATGGGTTAAATAAGAAACATCGTAACAAATTCCTCCAATGGGTAGGAATGCCTCAATCAATACGAATCAGGTCGTTATGGCACGGTCCCAATGGTCCCAATGGTCCAACAACAGTCTTTCTGGAAATAACTTCATTTCTAACCGTTATGGAGTGTCATCCTAACCGTCGAGATGCCTCCAACGGTCATATCACTTCGCCATGACGAAGTCCCATTCTGTGTGGTTCTTCTATTCTGGTGAGGTTCAAGTTCTTCAAGCCTACCTCCTGCGAAGTCTTCTCTGGAACTTCGTGCATTTTTTCTAGTTTTTCTTTCTTCTTACTGAGTTGTCTTGCATTCTTTCCTATGATTTGAGTTTCTGGATTCCTCTATCGATTCTTATTCTAATCTTCTCTTAGCGTATTAACTTCACATTGTTGAGGGTCTTTCAAAGGGTTCAAAGGTAATACCTTTTCTCTTACTATTTCTGGGTTGGATGCACTTATTTCCTGCATGGACGGGTTCTTTAAGCCTTCTTGTGTTCTTTCAACTTCGACAGCTAATTCTTTGGCCCTCTATTGCTTCGACTTATCCTCTTGTTCTTATATTAGTCGTAGTATTTTACTAGCTATGAAGTCCCTTAATTATTTCTTTTTCTTTTATGTGGCTTCCTCCTCTTCTTTCCTTCTGATCTGGTCCTTCTCAATCCAAGTCTTTCCTAAGAAAAGTGAAAAATGGGAATTGTTCTCAACAAAATTAATGACTTCAAATTCTTCTTCGGTCGATGTTTCATGAGAAATCATAGGTACATTAGTAACTCTTCCACATAGGGTCAACATATTTCCTTTAAACAGACCCATCCTTCCTAATGAAGGAACCATAGCAGGCTTTCCCAAAATTTCCCAAGTACTTTCTAGCATGATATTCACCTGTGTTTCCTCATCCAAGACACAGTCTATGTCGAAGTCTCCTATTCTTGTTTCTATGCGCTACTTCTATTTTAAGATCTATGGTAAATTGGTGTCTCTATGATCATTCATTGTTTCTTTCAACTATAATAACATAGTCTCAGAATCTTTCTGGTTTTCTAACATATCCTTAGTCTCTTGACCTTCTTCATAGTTTTCTTGTCTCATGTTCATCTTTTCAACTTTATCAATCATCCTTAGGCAATCCTCAACCTCATGACCAATAACTTTACAACAAAGAAAAATAGGACCTACACCAGGGAATTCCTTAGCAAGATGTCCAAGTCTTCTGCAATTATAACACAGTGTCAATCCTCTCTTTCTTTTAAACAATCCCCAACCTTTCATGTACTGCACACTAGGATCACCGTGTTGGACCTGCATTCTAAAAAAAAAAATTATAGGTTTTTGCATCCACTTGTTAGTCCAAAAATTATTTCTATGCATAGGAATAACATATCTTTCAATATCTCTATCAAATTTATTCAAATCAACTCCTTCTTTTCATTGTGCCCTATTTTTCAGACTAGGACAAAATCTATCAAACATACCTAGATTCATACTTTCAAAGCAAAAATTTCCACTTATCTTACCTTTACCAAAGAACAAATCTTTAATATCTACCTATTTTGTTTAGATCGAGCTTCTTTCTTAGCACAGATCCTTCACAAGTCAAGTAGAGTATTGCACACTACAACAAAATATCTACACACAGAGCTTTCTCTTTTCTTCAGTTCCTAGCAATCACAGTTTTAGGTCTCGACAACAGAACCATTTTTTGGCATAGGGGCAGAACCAGGGTTCAACGCTTCAACAACGCACCAACAAAACTCTAACTATTGTCCCTTACGGAAACACCTTCAAGCAAATGAAGTCTCACCTGAGGTAGAGGCAAGCGGGGTTGCAGAACTCATGTATCTACAACCAAGCTGGGACACAGATCTGTGATTACAACGCTTGACAAAGAACTTAGCCAATAAGATGCATTAGTTCTTGAACCTTATTCACATCGCAGGTTAAACCCTAAATATAGAAAAATGCAGTAACAATACAGATCGAGTACTTTAAATTACTTAGCACATAAAATTAGTTCATATCTGGCATTCATTCACAACATTAAGCACTAAGATACAACATCATATGCATTCAATAACATCAATAACACTAAGCAAATAATCACATAAACAACATTAACAACATTGCACAAAGCACATCAAACACAGGATTTATGTGGTTCACCCCAGTGTGGGGCTATGCCCACCAACTCTTATTATTCTTTATTAGTCTTCGATCTCCTTACATGCATCTTCTCATACAACATTTGTGAACAAATCAACTTACAAAATACTTGTGCTTAGCTCTGCAAGTCTTAACATACACTTGCACAAAGCCAACTAATCATGCACTAAGCCAATTCTCTCTTTCTTACATCGCTTAGCTACTTATTTATACATTTACAAAAAGGCCTAAACATGTGTAGAACCATGGGGAGACATCCCAAAACCCTAATACAAAAAGGCCTAAACATGGGTAGACCCATGGGTCGACATCCCAAAACCCTAATACAAAAACTCTAAAATCCCAAAAAGCCCTCAAAACAAGTGAGATCCCGCAATCTTAGCTCCGCATGGGCGCTCCATCTTCGACCAACCTATAGAAATTTCAATACAAATTATGTATTGCGTGGATTCTCCTGATCTAACAATTATATGCCACTGTTAAATACATAATCGCTTCTACAAATATTCTTGCGAAATTTAAAACACGATCACCAATTGCAATATCAAGAAGAAAGATCAATCACACATAACACATATGTTTTATCGAGAAAGCATAAAGCTAAAAACCACACTATCATATATTATGTATATATCATGGATCAGAAACAATCTCATACAAAAATCTAATCCAAGATCTCTCGGTACAATACAATTGTCTCACACTGTCATACAAAAATCAACAAATACATGTGCCAATTATCTTCCTCCAGACAACCTGCCTCCTTTGCGCAATCCCTTCAATGGAAAACCTGCAAATGATTCGAAATCATCTTGCCTAGGCTGCACATTGTTCATGGGCACATCCATTGTGTGTGTGATTGCATGAGTGCACTTCACTCAAATCACAATTGATAGACAAAATGTCTCTTTCACCTGTTATCTCAACTGGGTCTCCACTGGATCTGGCATGCATGTAGTTAATAGTGGTAAATCTTCAGTTGCATGTGAGATCACTGATTGTGAATTAATTAATAATTAATTCACTGAACTCTCACTAGTGTAAGTTCAGTTAGTACAACTGATTTTAACTCACTTAACTGAGTTAAACTACTTCACAACTCACATAACTACACTTATAACTCTGTTACAACTTCAAGTCACTTAGTTACAACTAATTCGACTTCCAT
>SNQJ01S0006912.1:327309-339176 GCA_010110895.2 Picea sitchensis | reverse complement strand
TAGATTAATATTTATTGTCCAATTTATTTAAGGGAAAAATAAATTAGACACACATTTCTTGTTAACTTTTCAACACTCCCTCTCAACAAGAAAGGGATTATCCTTCACCCCAATCCTGTCTCTATGGTATTCGAATTTTCTCATGGTGAGGGCCTTCATCAGAATGCTTGCATCTTGATCTTTTGTAGGAATGTACTGAAGAAAATGATCTTTTGTTGCACACAATATCTGAGATGATGATACCAGATATCTATATGCTTATATCTATCATGAAAAACATGATTAATCAATAGTTTAATGAAACTCTGATTATCACAATGAATCACTAACGGATCTAAATGAGAACCAAACAAACCAACCAATATCTTTCTCATCCAAATAGCCTCACATGCATCTTGAATCGCTGCCATGTATTTCTCTTCCACTGAATTGAGTCCCATAGATCTATGTTTCTTGTTGTACCAAGAAACAGTTGTAGATCTGATACTAAAGATCCCCCCTGGTGTGTTCTTTCTATCCTTTGGGCTACCCACCCAATCTGCATCCGTGAAGCCATGCAACTTCACCTCATCCATTTGTCTGTACCATAAGCCATACTCATATGTTCCCCTCAGGTATCTCAGGACATGCTTACCCGCCTTCCAAAATATCTTGGTAGGCTTAACCATCACTTGACTTAGCTGGTTAGCCGCATAGCAAATGTTTGGTCCCATGTTCACTAGATACATTAGCGAACCCACTAACTATCGATAGACAGTAGCATCCACTACCTCTCCAGAAGTAGCATCCTCTTTCCTCCAGTTTCCTATAAGAGAAGTATCCATGGGTTTGCATCCCTCCATGTGAAACTTACCCAGTATCTCCCTTTCATACTTTCCTTGAGACACAAAAATTTCACCATATTGCTTCTATATTTCCAATCCAAGGAAATAATGAAGGAGGCCCATATCCTTCATCTCGAACTCCTTTGCAAGGTCCTCCTTGCATGAGTGTATCAATTGCTCATCACCAGCCATTATTAAATCATCAACATAAAGAAAAATGATTGAAAGCTTACCCTCCACCACAATTTGGTATAGGTTTTCATCTGCTTCACTTTTGGTGAAGCCCAGTCCGGTGAAATATCTGTCTATTCGAGTGTACCAAGCACGGGGTGCTTGCTTCATCCCATACAATGCTCTCTTGAGTCTGCACACATAAGACTCCCTGTCAAAGGTCTCAAAACATTTTGGCTTCTCAATGTACACTTCTTACTCAATGATCTCATTAAGAAACACAGTTTTTACATCCATCTGATGAATGCGCCAGCCCATCTGCACTGAGAGTGCAAAGATGGATCTTATGGAAGAGTACCTTGTGAAAGGTGCAAAGGTCTCATCATAATCTATCCCCTCAATATGTGAGAATCCCTGAGCCACAAACCTGGCCTTGTATTTCTCCACACTCCCATCAACATCTTGCTTTACCTTGTAGATCCATCTCAAACCTACCATTGATTTGTCGACCAGTCCTGGGACAATTTCCCATGCACTGTTTTTGAAAATGGAGTCATATTCCTCCACCATAGCATTAACCCAAGTAGGATCCTGCATTGCTTCCTGAAAGGAAGATGGTTTAGTCAAAATACATTTGCTCATGAGATTCATGTATCCAATAAATCGATCAGGAGATTGTCTATGTCTGCACTATGAAGTAGGGGCTCCTACATTATGTGCATCATCTAGTCTCAATCTATCATCTTCTGTGGTGCTCTTTCTCCCATTTCTTATGGATGGCTCTGCACGAGTGGCTTCCTCCACTCCATGAACCTCCTCATGTGGTTGATCCACATCTTGAGACTCATCATTAGGAACCAACAGTTCCTCCTCCACATGCAAATCTAGTTCCCTCTCAGACGACAACCACATGGCTTTCCCCTCATCGAATTTTATATCCTGTCACATAACATTCATCTTACTGTTAGGAAAATACACACGATAATTATGGGGTGTTTCTGTGTACCCCACAAATATCCCAACTTCAGCAGTCGATTCCATCTTCTTCCTGGAATCCTTGGTCACATGCACATAAAAAGATGAGCCAAAAATCTTAAAATGAGAAACATCAGGTTTCTTACCAGTGAAAGCTTCTTCATGTGTACTCATGCCAAGTACTCTACGAGGACAATGATTTTTCACATAAACTGCAGTGTTTCATGCTTCTACCCACAAATGCATTGGTAGGCCCCGATCATGCAACATTGCTCGTGTTTCACCCATGATCGTTCTGGTCTTCCTCTCCATGACCCCATTTTTTTGTGGGTTATGAGGCACTATGAGTTCTCTTTGAATTCCTTCTTTGTTGCAGAAGTCTTTGAATTCATTAGAGATGTATTATCCACCATTATCGCTCCTCAGAGCCTTCACTTGCTTCCCCGACTCTTTCTCCACCAATGCTTTAAACTCACAGAACTTTGAGAATGTTTGATCCTTCTTCTACATGAAGAAGATCCAACATTTTTGATAAAAGTCATCAACAAAAATAACATAATACTTATGTTTTGTTGTTGAAGCAACCAAGAATGGTCCACACACGTCTATGTGAACTCTCTCCAGGATCACTGAAGCACAATTCTCCTTTTCATGAAAGGTGGAATTTACATACTTCCCTATGGTGCAACCCTTTCACTAATCTAACTGAGCAAGTGTTCCCATTGGAAGTCCAGTAGATATTGGTTGCATGATCTTCAAGGCTCCATGATGAAGATGGCCCAATCGCCTATGTCATAATTCACCCTCATCTCGACTCACCACTTTTTTTTCCTTACCCATCATGGCAGTGCATCCATATACCTCCAGCATGTAGATATTCTTAACTTTAATCCCTATACTCTTGACTTGACCCATTGTTTTATGTCGCAGAAAATATTTTCCACCGCTGAAAACAACGTCATAGCCTCTGTCCTCCAACATTGCGACTGAGACCAGGTTTTCTTCAGAGCTGGAACATGCATAACATTTTTCAATTAAAATGGTTTACCTTACTCCCTCTGAAATGTAATGGTACCAATACCAGTCACACTGTATCATCCATCGTCACCCATCTCTATATGTATTTTTAGATCTCTCTCCTCCAAGTCACTGAAAAACTCCTTATCTCCCATCATGTGGAAGGAAGCGCCACTATCTAAATACAATACCAATCTCAATGCACTTGAATCCATGCATGCGATCAAAGAGAAGTCAAGTTCAAATTGCGAGGCAAGGGCCTCACCAGCTGCAGCTCCATCGGCCTTCTTGTTTCTATTCTTCTGCGGACAGTTCGTAGTGATATGCCCATGTTCGTGACAGTATAAACACTTCCCTTTGGAAAAATCCAACTTCTTGCCTTTAGACTCAGATTTTGAATGAAATTTCCCCCCACTCCCTTTCCTTGCCTTGGCATCCAAAGCACAATCCTCTTCATCATCATGCTTTGATTAATAACCATCTCTAGTGTTCCGCCTGAACTCCTCTTGCACCAAATTTGACCATAGTCGTTCCCAATCTGAAATTTTTTCCCTTCCATTAACAGAGTCTTGATAATTGTGCCAACTCTTGGGAAGTCTTAGGAGAGCCAAGCTCACCAAATCATCACCAGTGACTATTATTCCCACACTCCCCAGCTCATCCTGACATTGGACAAACTTCGTGAGATATTTTGGAATGGAGTCACCCTTGTCCATCTCGATATTTCTGATTTTATCTTTGAGGGCCAATTTCCTATGGTCGTTGTTGTTTTGGAATAGATATGTCAAAACCTTCCACATTGCATGTGGTGTGGATTTCCCATGGAAAATTGAGACAATGTGATCGCATACTCCCTCCAACATGATCTCCTTGCCTTTTCCACTTTCTTTTGCCATACATCAAGATTTGCAGCACTTGCAACATCTGACTTAGGAACATATTTGTCAATGAATTCCTTCAAGCCATTGTCTTCAAGTACTACCTCCATCCTGTCCTTCCAAGCAATGTAGTTTGATCTACCCTCGAGTGCATACTCTAACCTCAATCCATTTAAATCCATTTCGATCTTGAATCAGTTGTAGCACCAAGAAAGTCTTTCTGCAAATTCGAATTCTATTAAGTCACAAACTCAACTTCTTCAATCTTTTGCACTCTCATACCATGTAGAAATTTAAATACAAATTATGTATTGCCTGGATTCCCCTGATCTAACAATTATATGCCACTGTTAAATACATAATCACTTCTACAAATATTCTTGCGGAATTTAAAACACGATCGCCAATTGCAATATCAAGAAGAAAGATCAATCACACATAGCACAGATGTTTTATCGGGAAATCATAAAGCTAAAAACCCCACTATAATATATTATGTATATATCATGGATCATGAAACAATATCATACAAAACTCTAATCCAAGAGCTATCAGTACAATACAATCGTCTCACACTGTCATACAAAAATCAACAAATACATGTGCCAATTCTCTGCCTCCAGACAACCTGCCTCCTCTGTGCAATCCCTGCAATGGAAAACCTGCAAATGATTCAAAATCCTCTTGCCTAGGCTGCGCATTTCTCATGGGCACATCCACTGTGTGTGTGATTGCATGAGTGCACTTCACTCAAATCACAACTGATAGCCAAACTATCCCTTTCACCTGTTATCTCAACTAGGTCTCCACTGGATCTGACATGTGTGTAGTTAACAATGGTAAATCTTCAGTTGCATGTGAGATCACTCATTGTGAATTAATTAATAATTAATTCACTGAACTCTCACTAGTGTAAGTTTGGTTACAACTAGTACAACTGAGCTTAACTCACTTAACTGAGTTAAACTACTTCACAACTCACATAACTACACTTATAACTCTGTTACAACTTCAAGTCACTTAGTTACAACTAATTCGACTTCCATGTCCCACCAGTCAACCTTTGAAATCGAATTTCCTATAGCTAACTGATTTTCCATTTCAGTTAACTATTTTCAAGTAATTATGAGATAATAGATTAATATTTATTGTCCAATTTATTTAAGGGAAAAATAAATTAGACACACATTTCTTGTTGACTTTTCAACACAGCCTGTCGAAGTCCCAAAAATGGTCAAACACGACCAATGTTTTCCTCAAAACTTGGTCGAGGACCAACACAACCTATTTTAGGTGTGCTTGGGGTTCCATCCATTGGCTCCCATTAATGTATCTCTACCCATTGCAGTTGCATAGGAAGAGTCCTCCCATGCTCAGACTGAGGTTGATCGAGTAACAAAATTTGTTGAGCGAATCCAGCACATTCAACAACAAGTTCATGACATTTTGCATAAAGTCAATGTTAAGTACAAGTAGCGCCACAGTTGGAGCCTAAAATTTTGGGTTTAGTTTTACATGCACGTAAAAATGAATTTGTGCATGCTCATTCCATAGTTTTCACATGCCTAAGGAAATGCACGAGGAATGACATAGAGTGCACATCAAACCAATTTTTGTCAGTTGTGTTGGAAATAAAGAAGACGCTCACTAGAATCAAGAAAAGAATCATCGGGAAATATCCCTAAATGATTATTGACAACAACATATGAGAATGTGGGACTGCCACAGAACAATCTGGCCAGGAATTTAAGATCTCCATTGATACAGAAAGTCTACATGGAGCCCTGGAAGACACCAGAAGTGTGCGAGGCAATTTTTTTAGACAAATGAGTGGAGCATCGCAGAAAAAGACAATGATCCCCAGAAGAGAAAGCTATAAAAGGAAGCAGTAATATCAGAAATAGGGTTAGTTTAGCTAGCTAGATGTTGAGGAGAAGAGATTAATTGAGTCCTTAGTATCGAACTCGCTTTGAGCCTATTGTAATATTGTACTGCTTTGAATACATTTCTATGTGTGTTGTATGTTTGGATTTTGAGAAAAGGCGCATTGTGCAACATGTTTTAATTATGAGGGTTTATAAAGAGAAGATATGAATTTATATGGCTATCATATGCATCTGTCCTGCACAATGTATATCTCAGTTGTGATGGAATGTAACTAGTAATAAATATGTGACAATTTTGATCCATTATGTGTCTATCATGTATGAGTTGACTATGTGTGTCTGTTGTTTTAATTCTTAGTCCTAATAGTTTTTCAAACATGAGATGCACAGATGCCAATCCTGATAAATTTTTATGTGTTTATCCTTCATCTCTGTCACAAGACCTTATGTTCTATGTGATCCTCTCTGCATCTCGGGTGAGATCTTCCTCAGTCTTGGTCGAGGATTAATATGTCGGTGCTCTGGGGTTTTTGTTAGACAAATATGCGCGAACCTTGGGTCTGAACGCCCCAACATTAAGAAGGATGCACACAAGCATGGACCAAAATGCCCAACAAATGGTTCTATTTTYAAGACCTGAAAGTCTTCTTGAGAATGATGAAGGTAGAAAATGAGATGACATCCATATAAGAAGGAAATTCAAAACTAGGTAGAGGCAAAAGAACATGAGTTTTATTTGCAAGAGACTCAAGGATTGAGGGTGAATGCAAAACAATGGAAAGACAAGTATCTTTAATAGGATATGCAAGATATTTTGTTTGTCGAATTTCCTTGTCTTTTGCATGAATGAATAAAAAGGAAAGTTGCTACCAATTCTCTAGTGTGGCCATTGGAGCCAGTGGTTTGGGATCAAGCCGAGTTTGAAGAATTAAAACCATTGGATAATAAGTGAACTCAGGCTATTGAATTCAAGCTTGCTCGAGTAAAATAATTCTACATTGTTGAATTTTTCATGGAACACAATGACTCTTTCAACGAGGCTAAAAGAAAGTTTGTGGAAGGATTGAGAAAGAAGATGTTGGAAGAAATTCCACTTTGGAAAAAAATGTTGTTCATGGAGAAAGGATTGATGTTCATGGATCCCAATCAGATGGTTGATTAAACTCCCCTAGCATGGGAGGGTGGGGGGTGGGGTTTATGCAAAGATGGGGGAAAGTCAAAAAGAAGATGGATCCATTGAGGAAGATCCAGGAATTGTTGAGATGAGGTGAGGTATGGAATGGACCCAGAAGAGAAAAGGAGAAAAAGAGTCGAGAGGTATGTGAGAAGAGTTGAGATAATATGAAGAGAGAAAATGAGAAGTGGTAAAGAATTATCCAGGGGCACAAGATGAGGGGTTGGGTCCAAGATGAAGATAAAATAAAACACATCAAGTGGTAGTGTAGAAGAGTATGTTGTGCTAGATTGGAGCGCAGAAGAGGATAGGCCCGCAAAGAGGCATGGCATAGAGGATTTAGTGTCCAGTAGGGATACCAGTAGTGATACTAGTATGAATGTATGTGACAAAGTCCATGACCCTTGGCTATTGTAGAGTGTTGCAACCTTAAAATAAGTTGAAGTGCAGAGTAGTGGTGCATTGATAAGAAGAGGAGATGGCATGCAGAGTAGTAATGTGTAGTTCAGAGAGAGAGATTGCACACAAAGTGGAAATGTACATATCAGATAGGATCCAAAGCGCAAATGTGTAGTACGCAGGTTAGCTCCGAAGACAGAGTGAAATTTTTTTGTGTTCAATTAGGACAATAAGGTAGAGCGTAGTGTTTTGGTGTGCTAGAAGAAAAGGAATATGGAGGCTCCCCTAATGGTGGGGGAGACAAATCGACAATAGTAAATGGTCTTGTGTAGCTACAATTAGATAACTCTTTGTTTCACCTCAAGAGAAGTTTTAGAAGAATATGGACTTACCCTCCCTTTATACCACCCCCCTTATGAATTTTTAATCAAGAGGAAAACACAACAGATTGTGAAGAGATTAGAGTAGAAGAAAGAGAAGAAGAAGTGATAAATGAAGAGACAAGTGAGGAAGAAGGTGATGTCATCAATACTTTACCCCTAGGATAGTGGTGTGGAAATATCAATCCCCTGGCAATCAAAAAAGTGGAACTAGATAAAGTTTGAAGATGGTGAACCAAGACAATACATTGAGACTACCCATGTTCCATAAAATGGGTAAGGATGATGCAGATCAACATTGGTTTACATGTGAAGAAATCAAGTCTATGAAAAGAATCACAAACGAAGCAGCCAAGATCGTGCAGGTAGAGACCACATTCAGGGACAAATCCTTCACATGGTACATGAAGTATAAGGCTACCACGCCAACAGGACAGGCGAGGTCCCTAGCTGAGATTAAGAGGGATCTACTTAGGGATTTCCAAAAACCTAATTCAGAATTCCAATGTATCACAGAAACAAAAGAGATCAAGAAGAAGGAAGGAGAAACCATTTGGGACTATGACCAACAATTTAAAATCTTGTTAGATAGGTTGAAATTCCAAATATAGGATGTACAACACATGGAATGGTTTATTACAGCGTTACTTCCCCATATTAGATTGTCTCTCACCCAACAAAAGATGACGACTTAAACAGAGGTAGTAGAAATTTCCATGCATATGGAAGTTATGCCAAGAGGGGCAGAGACGTCAGCATGATTGGCACAGGTGCAATTTCAACTGGCCAACTTGACAATGAAACTATGGGATATGGATAAGACAAAGGTCGTGCATGAGCGCATATGGTGTACCACCTATCGCTTGGAAGGGCATTGGAGAGACAAATGCCTTGTCCTACCAAAATATGTACTAGAAATGGGTTCACCTTGTCCTTTTCCATATGGGTAGACATAATGGTGTGAAATATGTATATAGTGGGGCCATGTTTCACCTCGCTTTCTAACCTTGCAGAAGTACCAGATGACGACTCACACTCCATTTTGCAATTTTTGTAAATCCATCGGCCATGATGTCAATAACTACCACTCACTCCAGTTAATGCAAGATAATACATGTGATACATTATGGGTATTGGAGGAGAAGAAAGGTGGTGAGTACAGTGGCGTGGAAAGAGGTAGATACCAAGGAGGTCCTAGAGGTGGATATGGGAGTGGTTGTGGCTGAGGTTATCGTGGAGGGGGAGGTAGACCCCCCATATGTTTCAATTATGGTGAGATTGGTCATGTCTCATGATTTTGTACCAAACCACGTGTGTTCTATGCATATTTTTATAGTGCTAAGCATTTCACCAAAGATTGTCTTGATTTACAAAAGAATTGGGAGGATAGAAATACCAATTGTAACATGGTGCATGTCTAGCTGTGCAAGAATAGGAAGAAGAAAAAGGAGGCTGACATCCAGGTAGTAACCCATAGAGGGACAAACCCAGGAGATGACTTCAAGAATGGTGAAGGCTCATGTCAAAAGTTGAATGGAAAGATAAGGAAGGCACCTCATCCCCCTCCAAAGTTTGATGCGGCTCAATACAAGTAATTTATGCATAATGCGTAGATATGATCCAAAAAGGATCCAGAGGAAACTAAGGATAACTCAGAATTCACATAAGCAACTTGAGAAGCTTATAATGGCCTCAGCATACAAAGAAAGGGAAAAAATTCAAAGTCCTCAAAACCCAATGAAATTAGCATTATCACGAAGAGCGCATCACAATCTTTCCAACGATGTAAATGGCTCATCAAACAGAGTTACGTATAAAAAGTTATTCATGGTCAAAGTTTTGGTCAACCTAGCCCACTCAGCAGGGATGAGTCAAAATCCGTATTGTTTTCGTCAGCACCAATACGGATGATGCCATCATCTGCACAATATACATGGCACACACAAAGGGTGACATGTGTCATGCTGACATCAGCATGGTGACGTGGTAGCACCAGAGGCTACCACATGTCACTCATTTTTGAACTTTTTAGGAAATTTTGTGGACCAATGAAAAGATGCCACATGGTAGTCCGTACAACCACATGACAGACCATACATCCACATGTCTGGTGACATGGCAAGATGACTAGGCAGAGATGACGTGGAAATGACTGTGCAAGAAGGTGAATTGAGCCAATGAGTGGCTTCCACGTGACCCAGTCCTGGGTTGCCACGTGCAGTAGGGAAATTCCCAATGAGGGCTAACAAACAAATTTCTGAAAAAAAAATATAATAAATACAATCCGCCAAAATAGTGGCAAGATCTGCCAAATCTAGTCGGTCTGCCAAACTAGCAATGATCCGCCAAGATTAAAGCTCTTCCATATCTGTCCCAACCACTACCTCTCTGCCATATATAACAATCTCTACCAACTTGGGGTTTGTTGTAACAAAGTGCCAAAATGGGAGGCTTGTGGGTTTGACCCTAGGACCTCCCCCAACTACTATGATTTTAATATAACTCTGCCAACCAAATAGCCTAATGACTCTATTGGTACATCCGCCCTTCGTTATTACTTAAGAAGCCAATTTTCCATAGTTTGGGGGTCAAACTAGGGTGTGGTCRTACAGATAGGGCATGATTTTCAAGAAATTTTCCCATGAATTAATTGCAGGTGCAGGCACGAAAACCAAGGCAAATTTTCTTAGGGGCCTGGAAGTGCCAAACTCATATCAAGGCATGGAGACAGWMTTTTTTGGGTAATTTGATGCCACAAATTCAGTGGTGTTGTTTGTTTTCTGATTCGAGCAAAGATTCTGCAACTTAAATCTAGAATGAGGTATACTTATGTATTTTGCCAAATTCTTTTGCTGAGTTAATAAAAATGCCTACCCATTTGAGAGTAGGATCCAGAGATGTATTCCACTAGGGACGAACTCCCAAGTTTTTTGTGGTCAGATATGATGCTTATGTCTCTTCATTATTGATTTATTCCTTCTTTATGGTGGACTTCAATTTATGCTCATTTAATACAATTATTTAATAAGTCTCATCGATGAAAATATCATGGATCATGTTGGTATTAGAGCAGTCATCTTTGACTTGAATTGTTGAGTGTGAATGCTTACTAGGGCCAAGCATAAGCAAGGTGAAGGAACTATTAAGACTTTCAATCCCAAATTTGGTCGTGCATCTCGAAGGAAGAAAATGGTAGAAGAGGACAAGCGTGATGAACAGAAGAAAGAATTCCATATGGTCTTTTATCACATGTCATAAATGGTCGAGCGAATGTATGGAGACTACGAGAAGAGGATGAATAAGAAAAAGAAGAAAAAGGAAGCAAAAGTAGATGATAATGCTTCAGTGAATCAAGGGGATGGAGGAGACCCTCCTGAGCCTCCATCTTCACCATCAAGTTCTATCTCTTCTTCCTCTAAGCATTCTCATCATTCTCATAATTCTAGCCATAATTGTTTTTTTAAGAAACCATTATTAAATATTGATGTAAAATTTTCTTTACCTATATTTAATGGAGATGTTAATCCTGAAAATCTAGATAATTGGATCCAACAAGTTGAAGTATATTGTCGTGTTCAACAGATTGATGAAGAGGAAATTAAAGTGCAATTGGCTTCTCTTTGGTTGGAAGGCACCTCTCTCGTATGGTGGGAGAGAAAACTTCAGGACAGAAGTAAGTGTGGTAATATTCTTTCCTCATGGTCGGAATTTAAATCAGCGATAAGGAAGAAATTGTATCCATTGGGTTATTTACATAAAGAAATGATGGAATGACAAACTTTAAAACAAAGTAAGGGTCAAACTATACAAAGTTTCATGGAATAATTTAGGAAGAAATCTCTTGCATTAAACATTCCTTTGAATTCTCATGAAACTTTAATGAAGTATATTGGCGCACTTCACAGTTATATTTGTCATACTTTACTATTGTTTAACCCCACCAGTCTTGATGAAGTTTGTGTGCAATCCACTCACCTTGAGAATAGGGGAAAGGATGTTCAAGAAGATCCCATAAAGAAACCTTCCAATCTCCCACATAAGCAGTTTAAGAAGTTTAAAAGGATGGACAAAAAGACCACCACTATAAAGAGAGAAGAAGGAAATCCATCTTGCACTCATTGCAAGAAGAGAGGTCATGATGATGAACATTGTTGGAAACTACA
>SNQJ01S0006912.1:310309-322402 GCA_010110895.2 Picea sitchensis | reverse complement strand
TAAATCTGTGTCTCTCTTGTATTGTGTGTCTTCTGTGTTTTGTTTCTGCATTTGTTTTATTTTATTGCTCCGCAGTCCTGTTTTTCTAACACAAAGCATAGGTCACTTGAGGAGGCTCAGATCCAGGAAGAATTATAGAGGGTGACTCAAAGGTTGTTGGAATAATCTAGGATCCATGAAGAAGTGCAATATGCGACATAAAGGTCATTGGAAGAGGCTCACACGCATGAATAATTGTAGTGTGTGACGTAAAATCTTGTGTGCACAAAGAAGTCCAGTGTATGACACAATGGTCGATAGAGGGGGATCACAGATAGACTGAGTTGTGACACACTAAGCAGAAGGCCTATGAAGAACAATGCTAGGAGTAATTGCAACACGCGAAGAAGTTTTACAAGAATTAGGTCGCAAGAAAGAATCTAAAGACCAAGTAAGTTCTTTCTTGCAATGTTGTCTACAATTGTTAAATGATATAGAAGTTGAAAATAAGTTTACTCACATGTTAGCGACTTGAATGAAAGAAAAAGGAATGGAGGATACCATATTTTCTCTGCTTCCCAAAAGAGACGTATGTCAATTCAACAAGAAAAAGCGCACTCACTAAGAATTTAAAATGACAATAGAGCTTGGTGGCTAAGACATGGATGGATTCATGTTGAATATGGGGTCCAACATGAATATTTTTTCAAAGAAATCTTGGGAGGTCATGAGGAAACTAAATTTAGTTTGGTCGCCAATCAATAGAAGATCTACCCAATAGGTCATCTAGAGAAAGTGGAAGTAAACATAGAAGGAGTAAAACAAAAGGCCGACTTTGAGTTCATAGATATTATGCATGAGTTTGATCCATGTCCTACATTACTGGGTATTGACTGGGACTTTGAAAATAATGTGGTATTAAAATTGAAGAAGAGGCAGATGTCCTTTGAAATAGACATCCTACGTGTGGTCGCACCACTAGATTCATATGAAGAAGATAGGTATAATGATCCTGTGGATGAGGATGCATGGAGTTTAGTCATTGAAAATATTTACAAGATCATAGGGCATAGGGGGGAATACATCAACCCCACCACATATGGAGAGATAAGTTGGAGAAGTGTCAAGTCTTATGACAAGGATTTTGAGGATAACTTGGAGAGGTGCCAGAATAATCTCTACGAAGTATCAACAAGGGGGTGTGTGCATATCTCTGCAGAGGAGCGCAAGGAAGAATTTGGATCATATCGATATGATGGATCGAACCCATTGGATACACTCATCACATGGATACAACACATTCCCGAGCCTCAGAGGGATCACACACTTGATACAGTATTTCTCATAATTCTTGCATGCTGGTAGGCTGCCCATCAAGAGCCACATTAGGAGTGGACAGCCATCTAAACATCCCTGTAAGAAATATTTCGATCAGATTTCAACATTCGTCAATACACATGTGCATGTGAAAGGTGTTGGATAGCTAAGAAGAGGTACAATACGCAGGGACAATATATGAATGGACATTGCAGACTCACCAAGAAACACTCTACATCCTCAATTCCTCAATTTTACATTGGGAAAAGCATGCATACCACAATTGACCGCGATGATGTATTCACTGGATGTTTGTTCCCCAACCCCATTGAGAATAATGACAACTCCAACATAGCTATTGAATAAATGGTCAGCCAATGGATCATATCAAAACTGACCCAGCCTTCTCTTCTACCTCTCGTGCGAACATGGACTGGCCACGCCCGGATGCAGATACATAGCAACTCACTTGGGGTCGCTTTGCCCCTCTATGTTGAGATTTTATGTAATTTCAGAATTTATTCCTAAGTGTAGTTGTATTGGTTATTCCTAAGTGTAATTTTGAAAGGGTTTATTGATAAGTCATGTATTTTAGGTCTTTTAGAGTATAAATAGAGGTTATATCGAGTCATTTTTATCACTCATTGAATATAAGTACAAGAGAGTAGTATGAACTTATCTAAGAGGTTATTCTTGGTTCATTTCTGGGTCTCTTTGGTCTTGATTTCGTGAAAGAGCATTATATGACATTATACATGTTGGAGGAATCTATACTGAGGAAAGTTTGTAGGGTTTTATCCCCCTTGATGGTTTCCCTGAGGATATATCTTATTATTCTAAGGATATATATCTTTCAATTGTGATCCTTTTTCATATCAAATAATAATAATATATATAAAATATCATCTCTCTTGAAAAATCAACACTCTAAGCCACTAATCAATTCCTGTCAGAGTGCATAGAACCATGCTCCACACCTCTTGCGAGTAAACTCGCACATGGTTTTGTCATCTACATCTTTATTAATTTTGATGATCTGGTAGCGACAACATATTGGAAATCTTAATGGTTGAGGTAACATGTAATCCTCACATGTTCGCTACATCTAATTATGGAAATGAATACTCATTAACACTGCTAGCAAGAGGACGATTTCCTCAATTCAAAATAAAAGTGGCAGTTACTTGTAAAAATCAATGCATGGCTCGACATTAAGGCATGTTTGACAAAACACTCTTGAGCATGTTGATCCCAACAATCGGATTGGGGAAGAGTACCAGCCAATTGAATGAAAATATGGAACAATGAATTTTCATGCGTGACCAACCAAATGTCATTATGGCTCAATTCAATTCAAAACCACCCTCACCTTCCACTTTCTTACCAATTATTTTTCTATGTGCTACACATATCGTCACTAATCCCACATCCTAGTTTGCAAACAAATTCCAGCACCATTACCACCAATTCTGAAATGGCTTCATCTAGCCAATCCAAATCCTGGACAAAGTCTAAGGCCGTGAAAGAAATGTTTCTTCTCGATCCGGCACTTCCCTGTAGAGTCCTAATTGAAGGCATTCCATTCAGAAAATTCCCCTTCCTCTAGTGTATCAATTATAATGTTCATGACTCCCACCATTTTCCTAAACTTTATCTCAAATGATACATAGAGGTCATCCAACACGACAATGGAAAAGATAAAATGATATGATCATACAAGAATGGGCATAACCCTTGAAGAAATATGGGATCTTATCCCTTCTTAAATGTCCTCACTTTGGTCGAGCTGAGACCATCCAGTCATGTGTTCAGTTCCTCCTCGCCAAAATAAAAGGGGGATACATTTGGTTGGACCAACCATATCTCGTCGATCAAGCCATTATACACAGAGTTTATGGTTTACCCAATCCCGGTGAGAATCCATCCAACACTCTTAAAGTAAAGGATGCACCGTTTGAGGAGGTTTATTCTAAATACGAGATACGAAGAGGAAAATGCGATTTTCTCATCCGTGCGCTAAATGATTCATTAGTCTAGTTTGCAACTCAACTCTTTTCATGTAATCTTATTCCCAAATGTTGAAAGGAAGAATGTCTGATCGAGGTCATTTTAGCAGTCGAGCATGGCGTTGATAGGAATCAGATGGCTTGGGATCCTTACCTATTTAAATAATTTGTCACTGACTTCCTGAATGTCAGGATGAGGGGAAGGAGTTTCATTACAGTTGGGTCATTTTATTGTTGGGTATGACACTCTAGAAGTCACCCCGGACTTTGAAATTGATATAGCAACTTCCCCCTCATTTCTCGCTCCCTGGTTCTTGTTATTCTAGCATTCCAAGGAGGCCAAGGAACAAGTTGTTGTTTCTAAAGTGCTCAAGCAATGGTACACCCAGTTGATCAATGTGTATAACTAGAAAGTCCTCATTCCATCCCACATATTCAACAGGTATGAAAATCATATTCAAGTTACATTTAAATTCCATAATGTGTTCATCGTTCCTCACACAACTACATGGAAATCAAAAATCATACTCCCCTTTTGTATTACAGAAAGAGATATTATCGTGGGAGTTGAAAAATGGCCAACCGAGGACCACCCTCCCTTCCCAGATATACAATATTAATTTGAAATCAGGTCAAATAATTCTTAGGGCCAACCCAAGATTGCAATGGAGGGAGACAAGACAACATCAACAGCCACAAATACAAAATCTCCCCGCTCTCTTGCACGTCCTCAAAACATGAGTGGGTATGATGCAGACACTTCTGCAACCAAGAAGGGAAAGAAAGTGTCCAACACTCAGATTCTATCTAGAATAACCATTGACTCGGGGTCTGAACGTGATCCTTCACCTCGACTGCGACCAAACCCAATTTGATAAGAAGCTACATTCCCTACATCTCTATCCAAAACCCGTTGTGGGGCCAGTAAACTCGAACGTACAATGTCCCATAAGAAAACTAAGGATGTTTATTCCACTCAAATCCGATAGGTTTCCGAATTGATGAAAGAGATTTATGTGCAATTAGCCAAACAACAAGTCTCCCACATTGACATGATCAGGAATATGCATATTATGGGCCAACATTTTTCTTTGTCCTCCTTACCAAAATATCCATCTTCAGTTAATCCCACCATAGATATTTTGAGAGTTATTCCTTGCCAAGTGATCACCCACACGCGATCATCCTATCAATCTCGGCTAGAACCAAACTAGACTTGTCACAGGTCCCTACAATGAACATCTAGAAATTTATCACTTCCCTAGTCCATGATCTCGGAGAACACCAACAATCCATCCACCAAGAACATGCCCAGTTACGCCTCAGCTATGAGCAAGAGAGTTCCAGGCATGATGCCACATGATCCATGTTACAATGGGAATATCATCTGCGTCAGGACCTTGAAGAGGCCTGAAAAACTTTATAATACCTACACATGGTTGAAATGGATGCACACGCAGAAAATCAGGGCCAATATGCAATCGTTCTTAGTGACCACATCGATATGGTCACCGCTCTTAATGAAGCCTATTCCTAGGTCTCCCCATAGGAAATAGTGAAAATGGATATTCCATCTCTACAGAAAATGAAAGCGGTCATCGAGAACATTTAGGCTCTATAGTCATAGAATCACAAAATTAGGAACTGACTACAAAAACTAACATTGAAGGAGAATGCCCTCTAGCAACAAATTTCTCAGGTTGTCACCACCGTTCAAGAGAGTCACAACCATACCCAAGGCTTCATCGAGCTGGTCACTCAAAGCTTCAAATTGTGGGATTATTTATAGAGCCCTATTGAGCTCACGAATCTCTATGATCAGACTCGCATAGTAGAGGCTAAGGGAAATCAGAAAAAGCAGGGTGTGAGTTCGTTGCTTCCCAAAGAGCGCGTCGCTACAGTGCATGTCATTTCCACATGAACGAAGGAGATCACTACAGCTAGGGATGAACAACATAATATGCGAGAGTTGATCACTTCAATGGTCAACAATGATATGAAGTAGTATACTCAGCTCTCTAACATACAATTTATCGCCAGCCCCCTCATCGAGCAACTCAACATCACAGATCTGACAACCTCTCAAGTCACAGCCATTGACACTGAGACAACTATTCAAATTTACAAGGATCTCCAAGGCCAATTCAACGAGCCCGAGCACTAGTATAAGGAATTCATTGCAGAAGTCAAAAGCATTGTGTCATCCACCGCGATGGTCATTTCATAAAGTAAGTGACTTGAGGATGAGCCATATAATAGTGGTGGGGGCCTTTTGGCACCCAAATTTTTATGTTCAATCTTGCGTGCGCCTAAGGAAATGTGCAAGGAATGACATAGAGTGCATGTTGGACCATGTTTTTCCAATTGTGTGCCAAGATTAAATTCTACCAAGTGCACATTGGTCCAAGTTTATTCATTTGCACCTAAAATCAAGAAGATGCCCTCCGGAATCAAGAAAAGAATCATTGGTAAATCTCCCTGAATGATTACTGCCAACAACATAAAAGGACGTGGAAATTCCATAGAATGAGTTGGCCAAACAGTTAATATCACCATTGATACAAAAATTCTGTGTGGAGCACAGGCAGACACCATAAGCATTCGAGGAAGTTTTAAAAAACAATGAGTGGAGCAGAGAAGAAACAGACAATGCTCCCCAACAGAGAAAGCTATAAAAGGAAGTAGTGTGAAAAAAAATAGGGTTGGTTAGCTAGCTAGATGTTGAGGAGAAGAGATTCATTGAGTCCTTAGTATTGAACTCACTCTAACCTTGTTGTAATATTGTACTTATTTGAATACATTTATGTTTGTTGTACATCTCGATTTTGAGCAAAGGAGCATTATGTGACATGGTGTGATTTTGAGGGTTTCAATAGAGAAACTATGAAGTTTTATGGCTTTCATATGTATCTGTCCTATGCAATGTATATCTCGGTTGTGATGGAATGGATCCAGTAATAAATATGTGATCGTTATGATCCATTCTATGTCTATCATGTATGAGTTAACTATGTGTGTGTATTGTTTTAATTCTTATTCCTAATAGTTTTTCAGATATGTGTTGCACGGATGTCAATCCTGATGATTTTTCATGTGTTTAGCCTTCATCCATATCACAAGACCTTATGGTCTCTTTGATCTTCTTTGCATCTTGGGTGTGACCTTCCTTGACCTTGGTCGAGGATTTATATGTCGGTTCTCTAGGGGTTTTTTTGGACAACTCTAGACAAACCCTATCTCTAAACTCCCCAACATTAAGAAGGACGTGTTCAAGGATGTACCAAAATGCCCAATAACCACGATCGACATCGGGTACCACACACTTTTAGGTGGGAGATAAGGTATGGTTTCATTTGCAGAAAGAGAGCCTCACAAGACCCCATCGAAATCTCTTCCCACTCTGATACATACCTTACACCATCATCAAGGTTGTCAGTGAGAATTATTTTAAATTAAGTATTCCCCCTTTTTCTTAGATTGCACCCGGTATTTAATGTGGAGTTACTTCACCTATACTTTCCACCTCTCTTGAACACTTAATACGAGATCAAGCATCAGGCCCCTTCAGAACTCATTCTTGAATGGATTGAACAGGAAATATTTGATCAGATCGTGGAAACCAATATGAAGGGCACCCTCCAGCAACACATCCAACTCTATCGGGTTGTCAAAGCAGGGAAGCTTCTTCACTAGGGAAAGTGGCTCACCAGGAATTAGATTTAGCATAAGTTTCCCATATGATGGAGGAACTTGATGTAGTGGGGACCATTGCTTCCTAAGGGGGGAGGATTGATCCAGGTGGATACTAGTGGCCACCCACCAGTTCCACTAATTCAGAATGGTTCCACATCTTATTAGTTTTTCTACAATTTTTCGGGTCCCAAACTTTCAAGGTTGTTTTGAGGCCCTAAACAACATTTTTTTGTTTCAACAATGCCTACCATGTGATTGAAGGTAGATGCTATGCCAAAAATAATGTGTACTCATTGGCTATACCTTTCTGATGAAGTACCAAGCGCCCCAAATGGAGATTGTATGCAAATGTTTCACCCCCAGGAAGTTGACATATCACCTAACAACATCGGGGCCCACAACCCTTTTGGCGTTTCATCTTCTGAAGTTAGGGATTTCGATGTTTAGGGTTTTCTCATTGATGTTTTATGTTAAAATTCATTTTCAGCCTCTTTGTAATCATCTTCTTGCAAATGTGCATAGTTGACACGTCTCTTTCTTCAGAGATAAGCTACCACCATTCTAGCTATCTTGTATGCTTTGCATTTTACAATCTTTTGTATTTCAGATAGTCATTAATAGAATCCAAGTTTTATTGTATTACTATGGTCCTTGCAATATCTCCGCATATTTCTTTGTTATGTTTATGTTATATATTTTCCTTCATGTCGTTCTCAATACAATATGGATAATCTTCATAATAGAACCATTATGGAGTCCCTAATCAAGTGGAAGAATATGCCTCTAGAAGTTGTGTGGGAAAATGAGAAATTCATGAAGAAACACCCTCAATTACAAGCTTTGTGGGAAAATATATTTTAAAGAGGGGGGATATGTTCAGGACCTAACCCTCATTCATTATCAGTATATTATTTATGGCTAGGTTGGCTTAGTTTTAGGTTACATCATTCTCACTTTATCTCCTATTTATAATAAAGGAGATTCATTTGTATAGGAATCATGTCTTGTGCATTAGATATATTATAAAAGGAGGTTGTCCCCTTGAAGTGGCTTCATTTTCATTAACTCTTTATCATTATCAAGGCATGGTGCTACTTCTTTCTATTCTTATGTTATTTGTGTACTTTGGTTCATAATAACAAGGGTGTCCACTATCCCCTCTTCTATTCTTATTGGTATCCAAAGGACTAAGAAGGATCATTAAATCATAAAACAAAATGGGAAATTAAAATGACTAAAGTTAGGTAGGAATATGTGTCTTTCACATATTTTGTTTGTAGATGTTGTCCTCTTATTTGGAGTTGGTTCTATTAATAAAAACAATGGTATTAAAGAATCACTTTTTATTTATTGAATCTATAGGTAAGGAACTAAACATGCATAGATATTAGTCTTTATTTTAATGGTTTGACACATAGATAAAAAAATAGAGGTGGTCTAAATTTTACCTTTTCAAGTATTATATTTTAGCTAAGGGTTCAAATACTTGGGCTTCACACTAAAATCCAATGGATATGTCTCTGGGGATTGGACCCAACTATATGAAAAAATAGAGATCAGAAAAATGTTCAAATGGTTTTGTTGTTAGTTATTTATGGTGGGTGGTTAAGTCTTATAACATTAGCATTGGAAGCTTTCCTTTTTTATTAGCACTGCTTAGCATACATTCCAATTGGTATACTAGAGGAAAGAAGAGGAAAATGTTTCATTTTTTCTAGAAGGGAAGAAAGAAAACGAGGATTCCCTTAGTGAAATGGATAAGAATTGCAAAACCAAAATCCCTTGGAGGTTAGGGCTTAAAAAACAATAATCACTTTGAAAGAGCCTTGGTATCAATGATCCCATGTAGATTTATCAAAAATTATGGTCTATGGAAGTAGGTTATCAAAATCAAATACATGGATCCTTTGTTAATAGAAGAATTTATAAAGAATATGAATAAATATGTTTCAAGTGCCTCAGTTATATAGAAAGAATTGATGTCGTATTTCAAGGGATTGGATGGTTTGGATTCCTATAATTTTCACAATAATCATATAAAAATAATCTCCACAATAATAATACAAAACTGAGGCCAATGAAAATCCTATGATAAGTTAAGAGGATTTTTTTAATATGAGAGGAAATGAGATGGATTTAATGGAAAGAATAATAGATGCAATTTCCATAGTGACTAGAGTAATATATAAACCCTCAACTTTGTTCTCATGTGAAGAATTAACCATAATTGTGCCAAGGTCTACCACTTTAGGTTTCTAGAGGAAAATCAATGGATCAAATTCTTCCTTYGTACAACAGAGCACTAGAGAGGAAGGATTTATGGARGGAATTTTAAGAAGAGAATGAAAATTCTTGACCTTATATTGTGTTTGGCTAAGAGGAAGAATATTAGGAATGATTCAAGGATTGATGAGATGCCTAGATGATTCTTTCTAAAATATATGGTGTTAGGTGTTTGATTTTGTTTGAAATCTTGAGAACTTTTGGTTGAGTTAAATGATATTAGAGTCCCATAGGTGCGTCTTCACCTTGGTGGTCTCATAACCCGAATTAGGGTGGAATCCACAAATAGTTCCTACATATGGGAAGTGAATCACTCCTTCCCAACCTAATTTGGTGAAAAACAATTGATAAAAATATAAGTTCTTTATCTATTGCATGATATTATAACTTTGTTTTTCATTTTATTGGTAACGATACGAATGCTCAATTAATTGAGTTGAACGTATGTGAAATTAGGGTGTTGGATAAATGTCAAATGTTGGGCTTATGAATGTCTAAATGGATGGATGGATTACTCTATTTGATTGTATATGTATTTGTTTTCTATGTGAATATGATCCATATTTCTATTTGTGTTGTTGAATTCTAATTTATAAATATGATCCATATTTCTATTTGTGTTGTTGAATCCTAATTTACTTTGCATACTAAATTTGGATTGTGTTGTTAGAGGCCAAATAGCTTTATGTTTTCATTTCTTATGAAATATTTTTATTTTCATATTTCATATTTATAATTCTTGAATGTTATTAAGTAATTGGATAATTGGTATGGATGTATTTATGATTCTTCCTATAATCATGAGTAAGGGCATTGACCATTGTGTTGTATCCATTTATATGTTTTAAAATATGTTTTTATTTTTTGAATATTTCCTTAATACATATTAGTCATTTGTTTGTTCCTATTTGAAGCCAGCTTTGTTCACTATTTGGAAATCCTGGAAGATTTGTTAATTATGCATGTGTTAATACATATTATTAATTTGTCTATTCTTATTGGAAACTAACTTTGTCCACTATTTGGAAATCCAAATTATATTCAATGGAAGACTTGTTAATTATGCATGTGGATTAATGGTTGTTTAGACATTTCTTAATATTTTTATTGATATAAGTGTACTAGGGGATTTATATTTTTTTGTACTCAATAAATTAAAAATTGAAAGCCCGATGAGTTAGCTCCAGTGATTCAGTGTTGTGGTTATTTAGATTGAGGTCTCCAAGTAGAATCCTCGACCAGTTATTATTGAGTTTGTGGCGTCAACCCCTCCCCATGAGATTTGAACTTGTAAGCTGATGGAAACTAAACCACACACAAATTGATTAGTCTAAACCTCATGGGTTGTAAACATAATATTAAACACATCATAAATATTTTATATGGTTGGATGCATGTTTGGTGATTGACTGCCTATTTGCACCTATGACTGAAGCATTTCAGGTGAGAACACATTCTTCACAAGACGTATGATGGTGGGTCTCTCCAACCCCAACCGTTTTGAAGCAAGCTATCCATGAATGCATACAAACACATTTTGCTCGTGAGGCAAGCTATCCATGAACGCATACAAATGATTCATAGTACAATGCTCTGATTGGAAGAAAGGCTCTGATTGGAAGAAATTGCCATGCAACTAATTGTGCATTATGGTTGTTGTAGACACCTAGTGCAAGACCCCTTTTTAAATAATACATGTAGAAATCACAAATATCTGGGGTGTTACCCCTCATCAGTGGCCAGACATTGTTGTACGTTTTGTATGACAACTGTAAAGGACCTAAGAACTCATCTTAAGTTACGGTTGTTGTAGCCACCCAATGCAAGGCCCATTTTTAAATAACACTTTACGGAACTCATGCCTATTTCATGGCACTACCCATCATCAGTGGCCAAACAATGTTTTACATTATGTATACCAACTGCAAAGGGCATAATAACTCATATTAATTTATGGCTATTGTAGCCACCCATTTCAGAACCCCTTTTAACTTGGATAATACTTGATGAATTTACCCAAAGAATAGTTAATTATTGGAAGGTATATTCTTCATAGTTAGATGGGAGTTTTGGTAATCTCACCCATAATGGGGTTAAGAAAATAGTCATTGAAGCATGTTCAATTCAAATAACCATGGATTTAAGTAGAGACCAATTGTTTCCCAATTTTAAATTGTAGAATAGATTAAATTAAATCATGAACATGTCATAATTACATGGCTTAATTGATGGGTGTCAAACCATGTGGGATAAATTATAATGAATCTACAATGTAACTTTGTGAAAATGCCTTATAAATATTCCTAGTATGGAGCCAAAGTGAAAGATACAACTAGTTAATAGTCATAAGTCCAAGTTTTGGTCTTGGTTCATAGTTTTTGTTTATGTCTCCTAGTTACCAAGTGAAAATATTACCATGGTGTGCTTAAGTTACATAGATGGTGCCTTGTTTTTTATTAACAGGGGCCTAGTTGGAAACCCATGAAGTGTATGTGATTGGATATGTAAACCTAGCTTGGTGAAGCTGTCAATCTATGCTTTAATGAAAACAACATTGGCCAAGTGGATAGGTCATTATTTCTGAAGACTCCCGATCATACATCCATGAAAGAGGAAACGACTTGACTTCTTTCTAGGGTAGGAAAGACATTCTTTGGGTTAAGTTGAGCCTTACGGTTACAATAGGTAAGTTGATCGATGGTAATTATCTTCCCTTCATGTGTAAATATCGTTGTATGAAACATTGAAGATGAAACCACCTTCATGTCATACATATAACTCTTCCCTAAGAGAATGTTATAGTCTAAGGGAGCAT
>SNQJ01S0006912.1:282320-303589 GCA_010110895.2 Picea sitchensis | reverse complement strand
TCAATTTTCACATGTAACTCTATGTGACTAATTTTCAGATCTGAAAATTGCTTCCTAGTGAGCTAACAGTAAAACCCTAGATGTTATCAATGAACAATTTTACACTGGATATTATTGACTAAAAATATATGCAACAAAAACAACAAGATCAGATATGAATCATCAACACATATATGAGACACGAATTTATATTCTATAACCTTGTTAATTTCAGAAATTATGAGGGAAAAACAAACCCTCCCAGCCAATACAAATCCACAAAAACTATGAGGACAACCTTCTCCTCCAATAACACAAAATATCAGAAAAAAAACCTCAACAAATCCCTGGAAATTTCCTCTTCCCACAAATCTATTGCAGACCACCTATACGACCTATTAACGTCACTTGTACTATTGTTGACGTCGGTCTGTATGGACCTACCCCTTCCCAGAAAACCTTGTATGGTTGTACGTGATTCACCTTATTGGAACCCATGTACATACATGACAATGTCTCACTGCAACCCGCGTATATGTGATTGTGCCTCATTGCAACCTACATACATGCATGATTGTTCCCACTACAACCCACGTACATAAGTGATTCCTCCCACTGCAACCTGCATACATGTACATAAAACTTGTACAGACACTTCCATATGATTTGCTCCACTCATACAATTTCTTCCTAGGACAGATTTTCCAGAGTTATAGGCATTCCATTGCTAAAATCACCAAGCTCCTTGGCACAAGTGCAGACTCACTTATGCCAACTCCATCATGTCTCCACACACACTACACCATATGAAATGTCACAATGAACTCTCTCCTTTATATACAAGTATTAGGGGTCAACATAGAAGCCCCTCCATAAGTCAACATCAAATTAGACCTTCTTGTGGGTGTGAATCCCTAAAACAAACTCACAAATCCCACCGCCAAACCCATGAAGCCCCAAATTCATTCCAATGGCGGTTTTCTCCAAACGAAGAGTGTAATGTGGTGCCCATGATGATTTCCACATGCCCAACACCTAGGGCATGTGAGAATACTTACCCAAAGCTACAAAAATCAGCAGGTCTACCACTTTAGGTTTTCAAAGGAAAATCAATGGATCAACTTCTTTCCTTCCTACAATGGAGCACTAGAAAGGAAGGATTTATATATGGAATTTTTAGTAGAGAATGTAAATTATTGACCTTGTGTTGTGTTTGGATAAGAGGAAGAAGATTAGGGATAATTGAAGGATTGATGAGATGCCTAGATGATTCTTCCTAAAATATATGGTGTTAGGTGTTTGGTTTTGTTTGAAATCTTGAGAATTTATGCTTGGGTTAAGTGATATTAGAGCCCCATAAGTGTTTCTTCTCCTTGGTGGTCTCATAACTTGACTTGCAGTGGAATCCACAACTAATTCCTACATATGTGAAGTGAATCACTCCTTTGCAACCTAATTTGGTGAACAACAATTGATAAAATATATGTGTTTGCTATACAACATGTTATTATATTTTGCATTTCATTTTATTAGTAATAATATGAATTGAGTTGAATGTGTGTGAGATTATGTGAAATATATATTATGAATGAATGATATGGGAGAAAGAATGCAAGCATGTTATTCTTCACACTTAGCATATTGGAACGAACTTCTAAGAATAATTCATCCCTATACAATTTGAATAAATGTTAGGCATATGAATGTCTCAATAGATGGATTCCTCGATCAATTCCCGCTAGCTCAATCATTTAAGGTGTGGGTTTTGTTTGCTAGGCGACCTGAGGTCAATACCCTTATGGTGAGTTTAGTTGGGAAGAGACACCCAAAAATCCATCCATATTAAGGGTTGGTGAGGCCCAGACCGAGTGCAATCCTCGTGTGATTTTGACAACTTAAATATCCCTGAGTTGTGGTCGTTTCTTAGCCAATGGTTAAAAATGTGGTCACATTTCTAACAAAAAAAAATAGATGGATTCCTCTATTAATTATATATGTATATGATTTCCATGTGAATATGGTTCATATTTTTATTTTATGTACCATTAAATCTTAATGGCATATAAAATTTGGGATTTATAAGCGTGAGTATGGGCATTGAACATTTTGTTTTCTCCATTTATATGTTATAAAATATGCTTTTAGGTTTTGAATTTTTCCTTAATACACATTAGTTAATTGGTCCATTCCTATTGGAAGCTAACTCTGCTCATTATTTGGAAATAAAGTTATATTCAATGGAAGACTTGTTAATTATGCATGTGAATTAATGATTCTTTAAACTATTGTTGATGAAAATGTATCGAGTGATTTGCATCTCAAATTTCTTTTATTTTTTTCTATACTTAATAAATTAAAATTTGAAATATTTTCATTTCAATTTCTTTTTTATTTTTTTAAATACTTAAAAAATTAAAAAATTAAATAAATTTATACTAATTAATAAAATAATAAAATATACATAAATCATGCATACATTTTGTTTTTTTTTCTCATTTAAAGCAACATTGTAAACATGATATTTTTTTTCCAGCTAGATTAAGCCTAAGCTGGGGCAATCCATATTAAATGGAAGAACCACTGGAAGGAATGCCACGTGCTTTAGAACGTATTACTGTGGAAGTCTAACTGTTGATGGATCTTATTTTCTTCTGCTCGTGAGTCAGGCAAGCTATCCACGCATACAACGATTCAGAGTCCTTTCACCGATATGTTTATATCCACTAGTTTTAACAAATTTTTACATGATTTTGAGTAAAATTAATAGAAAAATATACTTAAAAAAACCCAAAATTTGAAACAGATCTGAAAACTTAGATAGATACTAAGGACAAGTAGAAAGAAATCCTCTAGAGACAAAACTCTAGAGTAGAGTGGCTCAAGGAGGGTGACAAAAACTCAAAATTATTCCACAGATCAATCATTCACAGGAGACATCAAAATCACATTACCTCAATAAAATATGATCAAGGTAATCAACTAACAGATCATGCAGATATTGAGCAAGAATTGGTTCACTATTTAAAAACTCTGCTCTCGAAACCACAACAAGGTAGAACTAAAGTCATTCTTAAAATCACTAGCAACATCCCAAAATTGGTCTCTCGAGAGAAAAATGTATCCATCCTCAGGTTGTCTACCATGGAGGAGATAGAACAAGCAGTCATGGACATGCCTAAAGGTAAGTCTCCAAGACTTGATGGCTTTACGACATACTTCTTCCAAGCCTATTGGAAAATCATCAAAGATGTGTGAGACTTGGTAGAAGACTCTTGAAGATTCTCTAATGTCCTTTTGGCCCTAGATTCCATCTTTCTTTCTCTCATTCCCAAAGAATAAAAGGTCAAAGATCTTAGTAAATTCAGACCAATTTCCCTCTGTAGTTTGGTTTATAAGATAATCACCAAAGTCATTGCAAATAGACTCAAACCCATCCTCCCAAAACTCATGTCTCTTGAACAAACTGGATAACTGGAAGGTTTTCAAATCGTGGATGACATCATTTTAGCTCATGAAATTATTCATTCTATGAATACAACCAAATCTATTGGTATGATTATTAAATTATACATGTCCAAAGCCTTCGATAAATTAAGTTGGAAGTAAATCAATCACACTCTTCTAGCCTTTGGATTCTCCTCCTCTTGGATCCATTGGATGTTTTCTCTCACCTCCTCCCCCTCCTGTGGTATGCATAAAGGAAATCCGTTGTCACCCTTCCTCTTTATTCTAATGGTGGAATGACTCTTAAAGCGATTGTAACCAAAAACAAGATTAAAGGACTGTGAATTAATGGAGAATATATGTCAGTATCTAACCAATAGTTTGTGGATGACATAATGCTAATGGGAATTCCTACAATTAGAAAAAAGAGTATCCCTTTCTTCTTCTTATTTATCTTATTTCTTTTGGCTTTTCAATTTGAAATTTCATGCTTATTTAGCCCTAAATTTTAGCTAGGTTTGAAGTAGGAGATTTTATTTGTAGATATGAATTATTTCATGCTTCTTTCTCCTTTGAAAGTGTATTAAAATAAATAAATAAAATTCATTTACTAGATTATTTATCTTAGTTGTTATGTTGCTTTTCAATTTTAGATCTCATTTATTGCAAATACTTATTTTTATAAGCATTTTGTTTTGAAGTGAACACACCACTTGGGCACCCACTTCACACCTTAATCATATTCTTGGTTCATGACCTAAAGCTCATCCTTAAAATCAACCACTTAACTTAACACACTTAATCCCCCCTTAGGGCCAAAATAATCGTGTAGTTAAGTTATAGTTCTAAAGATAGACATATAAATAACTCACCACAACCATTTCACATCTAAAACACGGTGGTTATCTTTTAGGGAAATTGAAATCCTTTCTACTAGATATGGTCAAAACCCATTTAACAGTAAGAATGCTCTTTAGAGTGGATAATCCAAGGTTGGGACCAAAGGTTTGAATGAGACTCAAATCTCTATCAATACTGAAGAACCTCTGACTACTTGATTTCATATAGAAGGCAAGGAAACCTATTGCATGTATCTATGGAGGGTTATCTTACTGGCCATTCTACTATGTTTCTTACCTAGGTGGCTCTCACAGGAGGGAGGGAACCTAAGAGAGATTTCTACGGGCCTTTGGGACTTCAATACCCATTATCTCCTAGTTATAATATATCATTCATACCTTCACTCATGTACATGGGGGAATTCATACCCTCTATTGTTAGTTGTTTGGAAGGCCATTTTTCTATAGTTAGGCTTGTTTGAGCACTCTTATTTTATCTCTTAGGCTAGAGTTTTTTTCTTTGTTAGGACAAGAAGCTTTAATTAGACTACCATTATAATTTTGATTCAAACACACTTGACACCACTTTTTGATTCACTTGAGCACATAATGTGGTGTTTGATCGTTTTTAATCATTTGATTGATTGATTTGGTGACTTTAGTATTTGATAGATTGATTTATTTTTAGGGAGGTATTTACACCTAGGAATCATTTCACCCCCAAGGTGACTCTCTCATAGGTTATGTGGACTAAATCCTTAGTATTATTGGATGTGTTTTAGTTCCTACTCAATGAGTTTGGGTTCCTCAACACAATCCACCTTTGGGATATTCATCCTTGGATTTTTAAAATTCATCTTCCTCAGATTTTGAATCTTCATCCTGTTAGAAGCCATCTAGTTCAATTTCCCCTGGAACTAGTCCCCCTAAGACTAGTTTACCTTCATCTAAATTGAGTACACTAATTATCAATATGGAAGAGACTATTGTGAATGGTAATAAACCCACTTTTCCTTATCTGGCAGGTTCGAATCTCCCTTATTTGAAAAAACTTATTAATGATCCTATCCAACATGAGGCCACTTGGAAAACTATGCCAACTAATATCCCTAAATTTGAGGGTCATGTTGGAGAGGACCCTTCCAATAGAATCATGTCTTTCAACGTTTAGTGCTCCACTAATATCATCACAAAGGACTTGATTCTAATGTGTGTCAATGCATTCTCACAGGTGTGGCAACCAAATGGTTCATTGATCAACCAACCCATTCTCATAGCACCTTTGAGTCCATATCCAATGTGTTCTTAACCTTTTTCAACTTCTAATTTTCCATGATGTAGGAATCGATATTCTCACCAACTTTATTTAGCCTATTTCCACCCATATCATGGCCCATATCAATGAATGGCATAGATGATATACTTATCTATAGAAAATCATGAGAATACCATAGTAAACATTTGGATAAAGTCCTACAAATTCTTGAGAACGATGAATATATGTAAAAATATCTAAATGTGATTTTGGGAAACAAGTAGAGTATTTGGGTCATATTGTTTCACGGGAAGGGGTTAAGGTGGACCCTCGAAAGATCCAATCTATCATAAAGTATCTTATTCCTAATAATATCAAGAATCTTAGAGTATGTTTGGGTCTTACAATATATTATAGGTCATTTGTTAATAATTATGCATGCATTGCAAGCCTAGTGACATCTCTTTTGAAGAAAAAACCATTTGTATCATGAAGAGGCTACTTTGGCATTCTCACTCTTAAAGGGTGCTATGTTTTCTACACCATTATTGGAAACACCTAATTTTGGAAAAACATTCATAGTTGAATGTGATGCATTGTGACAAGGAATTGGAGCAATATTCACAAAAGAAGGAAGTACCATTGAATTTTGAAAGTAAACAATTCAAGGGAAAAGACTTGGTGAAATATACATATGAAAAAGAAATGGTACAAATTTTACATGCAATAAAAAACGGTGACAATATCTCATTGGGAATCATTTCAAAGTCAAGACAGACCATGATAGCCTAAAGTACTTTTTGGAGCAAAGATTGTCATCAGAAGAGAAACAAAAATGGGTAGAAAAAATGAAAGGGTTTGATTTTTAAATAATCTACAAAAATGGGAAGGATAATGTGGTAGTACGTTCCCTTTCTAGAATATAAAATCCTCAACTTTATATTCCATTACGTCTTCTATTCATGTGTGGTTGTAAGAAGATTTCCATGAATGGCAAGATGAAAATAATACGAGACATAAAATACAATGTCTAAAAGAAGGGATGAGCTCTATGGAACATTGGGAGTGAAAGAAAGATATCCTTTATTACAAGGGTAGAATATTTTTATTCCCTCAATCAAATTTGAAGCAACAAATATTAAGTGAGTCTTATGATGCTCCGATGGTAGGACATTCAAAGTTCCTTAAAACATATCAAAGGATCAAAAAATATTTTTTGGAAAGGAATGAAAAAATATATTCAAAAATTTCTAAGAGAATGTTAAGTGTGCCAAAGAAATAAAGGAGATATAGTCAAGGATCCAAGGTTACTTAAACCTTTACACATACCTAATGAAATATGGGAAGAGATATAAATGGACTTCATTATAGGTTTACCAAAATTATAAGGTAAGGATGCCATTTTCGTGGTTGTGGATAAAATCACAAAAAATGCACATTTTTTTGTGGAATTCAAAGTACATGTACTGCAAGCCAAGTGGCATAAGTGTTCATGAAGGAAATTCATGAACTTCATGGGTTTCCTAAATTAATAGTAAGTGATAGAGATCCAAAATTTATAGAAATATTTTGGAAAGAGTTATGGAAGATGAGTGGAACAACACTAGTTATGAGTTCAACATATTGTCCACAAATAGATGGTCAAATAGAAACAATTAACAAATGTTTAGAGGGTTATTTATATGTCTATTATTTAGACAAGTAATATCAATGGGTGAAGTGGATTCCTGTAGAAAAATGGTGGTATATTACCACCTATTACACATCTACTAATATGCCTCCATTTGAAGCTATTTATGGATATCTAGCTCCTAGTATGACATACTTTTTGCAGGACCGGTCCAAAGTATAGGAAATAGAGTCACATATTGAAAAAACTAAATAAATTTTGAAAACTCTTAAAGAAACCCTTCAAGTGGTGTAGAATAGGATGAAGCAACAAGCAAATCAAAATTGAAGTGAAAGACAATTTGAGGAGGGTAATTCGATATTGTTAAGACTAAAACCCTACAAGTAATCTACTCTCAAACAAAAGAAGAATAAAAAACTAGCTCCAAAATCTTATGGACCCTACAAGATTATTCACAAGATTGGACAAGTGGTGTATGATTTAGATTTTCCTTCTTCTTGCATTCATAATGGTTTTCATGTGTCTTTCCTACAAATGTTCCAATACAAATTGTGCTAGTGTAGACAGAAATTTAGAATTAGATGAGAAGGGAAGTTGACTCTTGAACTAGAAAATTTCATAGATTAACATTCTCTATCTCTTCTGATCCAGGTAGATACTGGTGGCCACCCACCTATTCCACTAATTCAAAATGGTTCCACATATTGGCAGTTTTTCTATGGTTTTTTTAGTCCCAAACTTATGGGGCCTTTTTTAGGCCCTAAATGATGTTTTTTTTCTCGGAAGAAATTAACATGTGGTTGAATGTAGATGTTAGGACAAATGAAATGTATATTCCTCAGCTAGACCTTTCTGATGAGGTACTGAGTGCCCCAAACAAATATTGTATGAAAAAGTTTCACCCCTGAGAAGTTGATGTATCAACTAACCACATCGGGGCCCACAAACCTTTTGGTGTTTCATCTTCCAGGGTTAGTTTTTTGGACATTGAGGGTTTTCTCATTGATGCATTATGTTAAAAGGACTTTTCCTCCTCTTTGTAATCAAATTATTGTGAATGAGCATAGTTGACACATCTCTCTCTTCAGAGATAAGCTACCACCATTATAGCTAGCTTGTGTCCTTTGCATTTTACAGTCTTTTGTATTTTATACAATCATTAATAGAATCTGAGTTTTATTGTATTATTGTGGTCCTTGCAATATCTCTATGTATTTCCTTTTTATATCTATACCTTCATGTCATTCTTAATATAATCTAGATCAGTGGTATCACAACAGTCTACTCTTTGTTGTTTCTATGTGCATGTCCCCGATGAGGTCATGCTACCAAGAGTTGGGTCTCAAACTAGTTGAGCTTGGGGAAGAAAATTGCTGCCAACACAAGAAGCCTCCCATGGAAGAAGAAAAGATAGATGAAGGAGCATGAGATCCTATCAAACTGTTACTTGAGGAATCCCTTGTGCGACAAAGGAATGAGATGATGGATAGTTTCACCCAGATCCTTCAACGATTTCCAACAATAACAGAGGCACCTTCAACCGGTAGTCACTTCAGAGTTGCAATGCCATTTAAGGTACAATTTAACTTTGATATTCCTTTATTTGAAGGCTAGATAGATGTCCACGCTTTGGAAAAATGGTTAAGTTTTCTAGAGGGTTATCTATGAGTCCAAAATTTGTCCAACAATGAAAAAATCACCTTCGCAATACTTAAGGCCCTTGGCCATGTCATATATTGGTGGGAGACTTACTATGAGAAATATGTCAAAGATGAGTCTACAATTTTTGGGCCAAGACCCACTTTGGTGGATTCTATGGATTATGTGTGAAATGGCTATGTTATGTGTATGATTTCATCTCCTTGTGAACTTACACTTCCAACTGATAGATTGTATGGCCAACTTAACTATGGAGGCTTCATGGAGCATAAGTTGTTAATATGGTCAAGATAGGAGATGTCGTGTCGACCTGAAAACATTTGTCCAAAGAGGATACCTCTTCTAGACCCCTTTGTCATGCGACTAGAATTTGTAGACCCAAGTCCTTAGACCTTTCAGGGTAATGCTCAGAAGGGGTAGCGAAGTTGAAGCCTTGAAAAGAGGAGGTATCTTCGTTTAAAATACGAGTGGAATGTATTCGTTCGAAAGGACCCATATGAACGATACCCAAGAACCTTGGGCTAAGCCTAAGGAAGCCATGTTCCCTTTGCCTCATAGCTTCGGAAGTCTGGGGCTTCGGAGTAAGACAAACCTTACTAGCCTTATGTGGACTGAAGGTGACTAGGAGACTCAATCTCCCATGAGATTGATTGGTGATAGGTGGTCCCCAAGGTGGTTGGATGGACCTATCTTGCCAATTAAATTGAGGCCCAAAACCCTAAAAGTCGGAGCCGCAAAGGACCCAGTACCGTAGATCACGAGATCCTTCGGATCCTTTCCCAACCGTCGTCATATCAAGGACGCGTGGCACTAATCCATCTACATCAGGGATTGGATGCTTCGAAAGGTAAGAGGATTTTTCATCACAACACTCCTGAACACCAAAACCCTGAGGTAGCCAAATTCGTAGATCTATAGTTCTACGTGACTAGATCTCAACCGTGAGATCTGAGGAATGTAGAATAGTGTCAGCCCAAGGAACGAGGTACAATGACATCATCCCTAGTGATGTGGATCCAATATTAATGAGCCATGTGCCACCTGGTTTCATGTGCTTCACCTACCCCATAGGACCCTTGGATCATGACCTGCATCACTTCGAGTGAGGGCACGTGTCACCCTTGATCCAACTACGTGTCATCCCCTGGTATGTGCCCACCTAGCCAACATGGTTGGCGAAGGGATTGGGACTATGAGAGTCCATAACTTCAGAGGATTTGGAGCATATTATCATAGAGAGTACGAGGAAGACCCGAAGCCCAAATTAGTGGTGTATATTTGAACCGTCCATTTGAAAGGACAGGTGTTGACATCTCTCGCACTCTGTAGCAGATGTACTCCAAAAGATTGGAAGAGTGGAGGGTCGAGAACTCCTGAAGCCCGAGACCCAAAGTCAATCTCAGTCATTGGTTGTGGCAAGAGTATGAACCGTTGATTTGACATGTGTTTGTTCGTGATTTCAGAGTCCGACAGAATCAGAGTCAGGTGAGTCAAGAACACCCAAAGTCTGAAGTCCCAACCCGCATGAGGAACCTATTAAGTCAGACCCATGCGGAGGTCCCATGGCCTCGACCAATGAAAACCCAAGGAACTTGGGAAAGGCATATCTGCCAATTCTGATCCCAGTTCTAAGCATGGTGAGTGGGGCTAGAAATATGTGAATGAGCAAAATGGGATTTGAGACCCCGAATGGAGGTCTTGAGTTCCTAAGGAGAACAAAATTCGGACACCCCACCATGGGTGTGTTACAGTAAAAATCAACGCATGGCTTGACATTAAGGCATGTCTAACAAAACACTCTTTAGTATGTCGATCCCAATGACCGAACTGGGGCAGAGTACCAACCAACTGAATGAAAATATGGAACAATGACTTTGCATGCGTGACCAACCAAGTGTCATTATGGCTCAATTCAATTCAAAACCACCCTCACCTTCCACTTTCTTACCGGTTATTTTTCTCTGTGCTACACATATCGTCATTAATCCCACATCCTAGTTCGCAAACAAATTCCAGCACCATTGCCACCAATTCTCAAATGGATTCATCTAGCCAATCCAAAGCCTAGAAAAAGTCTAAGGTCGTGAAAGAAATGTTGCTTCCCGATCCAGTACTTCCCTGCGGAGTCCTAATTGAAGGCCTTCCATTCAAAAAATTCCCCCTCCTCAAGTGTATCGATTATAATGTTCATGACTCCCACCAGTTATCTAAACTTTAGCTCAAACGATACACAGAGGTCATCCAACATGACGATGGAAAAGATAAAATGATATGATCATACAAGAATGGGAATAACCCTTGAAGCAATATGGGATATTATCCCTTCTTAAATGTCCATACTTCAGTCGAGATGAGGTCATCTGGTCATGTGTTTGGTTCCTCCTTTCCAAAATAAAAGGGTGATACATTTGGTTGGACCAACCATATCTCATCGACCAAGACATTATACATAGAGTCTATGGTTTACCCAATCCTGGTGAGAATCCATCCAACATTCTTAAAGTAAAGGATGCACCATTGGAGGAGGTGTATTATAAATATGACACACGAAGAGAAAAATGCGATGTTCTCATCCCTGCGCTAAACAATTCATTAGTCTAGTTTGAAACTCATCTCCTTTCATGTAATCTTATTCCCAAATGATGAAAGGAATAATGTCTGATCGAGGTCATTCAGGTAGTCGAGCGTGGTGTTGACGGACATTAGATGGCTTGGGATCCTTACCTATTTAAATATTTTGTCACTGACTTACTGAATCTCAGGATGAGGGGAAGGAGTTTCATTACAGTTGGGTCCTTTTATTTTTGGGTATGACACTCTAGAATTCACCCCAGACTTTGATATCGATATGGAGACTTCCCCCTCAATTCTCTCTCCAGGGTTCTTATCATTCTAGCATTCCAAGAAGGCCGAGGAACAAGTTGTTGTTTCTAAAGTGCTCAAGCAATGGTACACCCAGTTGATCAATGTGTATGTTGAGCAAGTCCTCATCCCATCCCACATATTCAATAGGTATGAACATCATATTCAAGTTACATTTAACTTCCATAATGTGGTCATCTTTCCTCGCATAGCTACATGGAAATTGAAAATCATACTCCCCTTTTGTATTACAGAAAGAGATATTATTGTGGGAGTTGAAAAATGGCCAACCCAGGACCATTCTCCCTTCCCAGATATACAATCTGAATTTGAAATCAGGTCAAATAATTCTCAGGGCTAGACCAAGATTGACATGGAGGGAGACAGGACAACATCAACAGCCAAGAATACAGAATCTCCCCACTCCCTTGCACGTCCTCAAAACGTGAGTGGGTATGATGCAGACACTTCTGCAACCAAGAAGAGAAAGAAAGTGTCCAACACTAAGATCCCATCTCAGATAACCATTGACTCAGGGTATGAACGTGATCCTTCACCTCCATTGTGACCAACCACAATTTGAGAAGAAGCCACATTTCCTACATATCTATCCAAACCCTATTGTGGGGACAATAAACTCCAATGTACAATGTCCCATAAGAAAACCGAGGAGGGTTCTCCCACTCAAATATAGGTTCCTAAGAGTGATGAAAGAATTTCATACAGTGAAAGCTAAACAACAGAGTGGGTCTCCTCCCACATTGCGACATGATGTGCAATTAGCTAAACAACAAGTCTCCCACATTGACATGATCAGGAATATGCATATTTTGGGCCAACAATTTTCTTTTCCCTCCTTACCAAAATATCCATCTTCAGCTAATCCAACCCTATAGGTTCTAAGAGCCATTCCTTTCCAAGTTATTAGTGTTGATCCACTCGTGATCATCCTGTCAGTATCGGCCAAAACCAAACTGGACTTGTCACAACTCCCTACAATGAACATCTAGAACTTTATCACTTCCCTAGTCCATGAGCTCGGAGAACGCCAATGATCCATCCACCAAGAAAATGCCAAGTTATTCCTCAACTATGGGCAAGAGTGTTCCAATCATGATGCCACATGATCCCTGTTACAATGGGAATCTCACGTGCGTCAAGACCTTGAAGAGGCCTAGAAAATTTTATAAGATCTACACATAGTTGTAATGGTCGCACACGTATAAAATCAGGGCCAATATGCAGTCATTCTTATCGACCACACCGATATGATCACCGCTCTTAATGAAGCCTATTCCCAGGTCTCCCCATAGGAAATAGTGAAAATGGATATTCCAGCTCTGCAGAAAATGAAAGTGGTCGCCAAGCACGTTTAGGCTCTGCAGTCATAGAATCATGAACTTAGGAACCAACTACAATGACTAACATTGAAGGAGAATTCCCTCTAGTAACAAATTTCTGAGGCCGTCACCACCATTCAAGAGAGTTGCAACCATACCCAAGGCTTCACCGAGATGGTCACTCAAAGCTTCAAATTGTGGGATTATTTATAGATCCCTATTGAGCTCACAAATCTCTATGATCATACTCGCATAGTAGAGGCTGACGGCATGTAGCAAAAGAAAGAAGTGATTTTGTTGCTTCCCAAAGAGCGCGTCGCTGCAATTCATGTCATTTCTAAATGAACGAAGGAGATCACTATAGCTAGGGATGAACAACAGAATATGTGAGATTTGATCACTTTGATGGTCGACGGTGTTATGGACTGGTATACTCATCTCTCTTACATACAAGTTGTCTCTAGCCCCCTCGTTGAGCAACTCAGCATCACATATCTGACAACCTCTCAGGTCGCAACCATCAATGTGGATACAACTATTCAAATCTCCAAGGATCTCCAAGGCCAATTCAATGAGCCCAAACACTAGTATAAGGAATTTGTTGCAGAAGTCAAAAGCATTGTGTCATCCACTGTGATGGTCATTTCATAAAGTAACTAACTCGAGGACAAGCCAGATAATAGTGGCGGGGGCACGTTGGACCACGTTTTTCCAGTTGCGTGCCAAGCTTAAATTCTACCAAGTGCAGGTTGGTTTGCGTTTTGTCAGTTGCGCCGAAAATCACGAAGACGCCCTCCAGAATCAAGAAAATAATCATTGGGAAATCTCCCTGAATGATTACTGCCAACAACATACAAGGACATGGGAATTCCAGAGAATGAGTTGACTAGACAGTTAATATCACCATTGATACATAAAGTATATGTGGAGTGTTTGCAGACACCAGAAGCGTTCGAGGCATGTTTTTCAAAATAACTAGTGGAGCATAGAAGAAAGAGACAATGCTCCCCAATAGAGAAATCTATAAAAGGAATCATTATGAACAAAAATAGCGTTGGTTAGCTAGCTAGATGTTGAGGAGAAGAGATTCATTGAGTCCTTAGTATCAAACTCACTCTGAGCTTGTTGTAATATTATACTTCTTTGAATGCATTTATGTCTGTTATACATCTCGATTTTGAGCAAAGGAGTATTGTGTGACATGTTGTAATTATGAGGGTTTATATAGAGAAAATATGAATTTCTATGGCTATCATGTGTATATGTCCTGAGCAGTGTATATATCGGTTGTGATGGAATGGCTCCAGTAATAAATATGTGATAGTTCTGATCCATTATATGTCTATCATGTATGAGTTGACTGTGTGTGTATTGTTTTAATTCTTAGTCCTAATAGTTTTTCAGATATGAGTTGCACAAATGCCAATCCTAATGAATTTTCATGTGTTTAGCCTTCATCCATGTCACAAGACCTTATGGTCTCTTCGATCTTCTATGCATCTCGAATGAGACCTTCCTTGACCTTGGTCGAGGATTGATGTGTTGGTGCTCTGGGGTTCTTGTTGGAAAACTCTAGACAAACCCTAGGTCTAAATTCCCCAAAATTAAGAAGGATGTGTGCAAGCATGGACCAAAACTCCCAAAAGCCACGATCAACATCAGGTACCACACAAATTTAGGTGGGAGATAAGGTATGGTTTCATTTGCAGAAAGAGCACCTCATGGGACCCCATCGGAATCTCTTCCCACTCTGATACATACCTTACACCATCATCAAGGTTTTCGGTGAGAATGATTTTAAATTAAGTATTCCCCCTTTTGCTTGGATTTCACCTAGTATTTAATGTGGAGTTACTTCACCCATACTTTCCACCTCTCCTGGACACTTAAGACGAGGTCGAGTACTTGGCCCCTACAAAACTCAATCTTGAATGGATTGAACAAGAAATAGTTGATCACATCATGGAAACCAGGATGAAGGGTACCCGCCAACAAATATCTGACTCTATCGGGTCATCAAAGAAGAGAAGCTTCTTCAGTAGGGAAAGTGGCTCACCAGGATTTAGATTCAGTAGAAGTTTCCTATATGATGGAGGAACTTGATGCAATGGGGACCATTACTTCCTAAGGGGGGAGGATTGATCCAGGTGGATACTAGTGGCCACCCACCAATTCCACTAATTCAGAATGGTTCCACATCTTATGAATTTTTCTACGATTTTCAGGTCCCAAAATTTTAGGGTCATTTTGAGGCCCTAAACAACATTTTTTTTAGCTCAACGTTTCCTAGCATGTAATTGAAGGTGGATTCTATGCCAAAAATAATGTGTATTCCTTGACTATACCTTTCTAATGAGGTACTAAGCACCCCAAATGGAGATTGTATGAAAAACTTTCACCCCCGGGTAGTTGACATATCACCTAACCACATCGGGGCCCACAAACCTTTTGGCATTTCATCTTCCGAGGTTAGGGTTTTCGATGTTTAGGTTTTTATCATTGATTCTTTGTGTTAAAAGGCCTTTTCGTCCTGCTTGCAATCATCTTCTTGCAAATGAGAATAGCTGACACATCTCTTTATTCAGAGATATGCTACCACCATTCTAGCTAGCTTGTGTGCTTTGCATTTTACAATCTTTTGTATTTCAAATAGTCATTAATAAAATCTAAGTTTTATTGTAGTATTGTGGTCCTTGCAATATCTCTGCGTATTTATTTGTTATGTCTCTGTTATATATTTTCCTTCATGTCGTTCTCAATAAAATTTGGATAATATTCAGAAGAGAACCATTATGTAGTACCTAATCAAGTGGAAGAATATGCCTCTAGAATAAGCTATGTGGGAAAATGAGAAATTCATGAAGAAAAACCCTCAATTACAAGCTTTGAGGGAAAACATATTTTAAAGAGGGGGGATATGTTAAGGACCTAACCCTCATTCATTATTAGTATATTATTTAGGGTTAGGTTGGCTTAGTTGTAGGTTACATCATTCTCACTTTATCTCCTATTTATAATAAAGGAGATTCATTTGTATAGGAATCATGTCTTGTGCATTCAGATATATTATAAAAGAAGGTTGTCCCCTTGAAGTGGCTTCATTTTCATTAACTCTTTATCATTATCAAGGCATGGTGCTACTTCTTTCTATTCTTATGTTATTTGTGGGCTTTGGTTCATAACAACAAGGGTTTCCACTATCCCTTCTTCTATTCTTATCGGTATCCAAAGGACTAAGAAGGATCATTAAATCATAAAACAAAATGGGAAATTAAAAGGACTAAAATTAGGTAGGAATATTTGTCTTTCACATCTGTTGTTTGTAGATGTTGTCCTCTTATTTGGAGTTGGTTCTATTAATAAAACTTCTTGTATTAAAGAATCACTTTTTCTTTATTGAATCTATAGGTAAAGAAGTAAACATGCATAGATATTAGTGTTTCTTTTAATGGTTTGACTCATAGATAGAACATAGAGGTGGTCTAAATTTTACCTTTTCAAGTATTATATTTTAGCTAAGGGTTCAAATACTTGGGCTTCACACTAAAATCCAATGGATATGTCTCTAGGGATTGGACCCAACTATATGAAAAAATAGAGATTAGAAAAATCTTTAGATGGTGTTGTTGTTAGTTATTTATGGTGGGTGGTTAACTCTTATAACATTAGCATTGGAAGCTTTCATTGTTTATTAGCACTGCTTAGCATACATTCCAATTGGTATACTAGAGGAAAGAAGAGGAAAATGTTTCATTTTTTCTAGAAGGGAAGAAAGGAAACGAGGATTCCCTTAGTGAAATGGATAAGAATTGCAAAACCAAAATCCCTTGGAGGTTAGGGTTTAAAAAACAATAATCACTTTGAAATAGGCTTGATATCAATGAGCCCATGTAGATTTATCAAGAATGATGGTCTATAGAAGTAGGTTATCAAAATCAAATACATGGATCCTTTGTTAATAGAAGAATTTATAAAGAATATGAATAAATATGTTTCAAGTGCCGCAGTTATGTAGAAAGAAATGATGTTGTATTTCAACGGATTTTTCTCAATAATCATATAAAAATAATCCCCACAATAATAATATAAAACTGAGGCCAATGAAAATCCTATGATAAGTTCGGAGGATATTTTTTTTAATAGGAGAGGAAATGAGATGGATTTAACGGAAAGAGTCATATAAGCAATGTCCATAGTGACTAGAGTAATATATAAACCCTGAACTTCGTGCTCATGCAAAGAATTAACCATAATTGTGTCAAGGTCTACCACTTTAGGTTTCTAGAGGAAAATCGATGGATCAAATTGCACTAGAGAGGAAGGATTTATAGAGGGAATTTTAAGAAGAGAATGGAAATTCTTGACCTTATGTTGTGTTTGGATAAGAGAAAGAAGATTAGGAATGATTCAAGGATTGATGAGATGCTTAGATGATTCTTTTTAAAATATGTGGTGTTAGGTGTTTGATTTTGTTTGAAATCTTGAGAACTTTTGGTTGAGTTAAATGATATTAGATCCCCATAGGTACTTATTCACCTTGGTGGTCTCATTACCCGACTTAGGGTGGAATCCACAAATAATTCCTACATATGGTAAGTGAATCACTCCTTCCAAGTCTAATTTGGTGAACAACAGATAAAATTATAAGTGTTTTATCTAGTGCATGATATCATAACTTTGTTTTTCATTTTATGGTAATGATGTGAATGCTCAATTAATTGAGTTGAAGGTATGTGAGATTACAGTGCAATATATACTGTGAATGAGGCGGGAGAAGGAATGCAAGTATGATATTCTTCACACTTAGCATATTGGAATAAACGTCTAAAAATAATTCATCCCTACATTTTGGATAAATGTCAAATTTTGGGCTTATGAATGTTTAAATGGGCATATTGAATAAACATCCAAAAAATAATTCATTTTGGATAAATGTTAAATGGTGAGCTTATGAATGTCTAAATGGATGGATGGATTACTCTATTTGATTATATATGTATTTATTTTTTATGTGAATATGATCCATATTTTTATTTTTATTTGTGTTGTTGAATTCTAGTTTATTTTTCATGATTGTGTTGTTAGAGGCCAAATAACTTTATGTTTTCATTTTTATGAAATATTTCTATTTTCATATTTCATATTTATAATTCTTGAATTTTATTAAGTAATTGGAAAATTGATATGGATGTATTTATGATTCTTTTTATAATCATGAGTAAGGGCATTGACCATTGTGTTGTATCCATTTACATGTTTTAAAATATGCTTTTACTTTTTGAATCTTTCCTTAATATATGTTAGTAATTTGTTTGTTTTTATTGGAAGTCAACTTTGTTCATTGTTTGGAAATCCAAGTTATATTCAATGTAATATTTGTTAATTATGTATGTGTTAATACATATTAGTAATTTGTCTATTTTTATTGAAACTAACTTTATCCACTGTTTGGAAATCCAAATTATATTCAATGGAAGACTTGTTAATTATGCATGTGGATTAATGGTTGTTTAGACATTTCTTAAAATTATTGTTGAAGCAAGTGTATTGAGAGATTTGCATTTTAATTTTTTTAATTTCTTTTTGAACTTAATAAATTAAAAATTGAAATATTTTCATCTCAATTTTTTTCTTTAAATACTTAATAAATTCAAAAATAAAATAAATTTATATTAATTAATAGATCAATAAAATATACATTAATCATTCATACCCATTGAGTAGTCTTATTTTCCACAAAGGGCTTCCACCCTTAACCCTTCCCATGAGGCTTAAAACTATAACTTAATGGAGACTAAACAGCACACAAACTAATTAGTCTGCACCTCATCATAGGTTATAAACATAATATTAAAAGCAACATAAATATTTATATTTTATATTTTATAAACATAATATTAAAAGAAACATAAAAGCAACAGGTTAAATTATGAAACCAAAGTGTGATATGCAAAACTCTCTTACTCCAATTTAGACCACCAATTTTCACATTCTTTTAAGGCTCTTTTCTCCATAAATATTATGTTTTATTTCTAACAAAACTGGTCTGAAATTTGTTTGATGAGTTCATATTACTATGCTTCCCAACCCCCAAAAATTTCCCGCACAAATGCTTTGTGAAATTCCGATTCGTGAAATTTTGATTCATAAAATGCAGGATTCCAAGAACATACAGGAAACTACTCAAAGAAAATGCTAAATACAGAAGAAACATTACACTCAAAAATAGCAATATTGATGGCACAAAGTGTTAGAATTGCAAATGTGGAATACACAATTCACATAAGACAATCAATAATCACGCAGATTAAAAACACAAAGATTTCATGTGGTTCACCCAAACACTGGGCTACGTCCACCAAGTAGAGGTTTTTGGTTGTCTTATTATTCATATCATGGAGATTACAACAACTTACTCATACATATCTCTGGGCCTCTATGAGCATACACAAATTTATAGTAATTTACAGAAGAAACTAATTCATTGAATGCACTCCTATCCATATCCTAACTTGGTCTATTTAGTTGCAACCAACACAAAATAACAGGATCTAAAATATATTCTTGGAGGAATTCGTTGTCACCAAATTCCAACAATCTTCACCTTGAAAACAATTAACCTGGTACATTTCTCCTTCCTTTTGTTCATCACCTTTTCTGCAAGCCAAGAGAATCCAAGCACCATCATAGCTTCTCTAAAAGTACTAGTTTTGTGAACATGTCTGCACAGTTCTCTTTTGTATGAACTTTCTCAAGAGAGACTCCACGTTCATTGATGAATTGTCTTACAAAATGGTACTTGATAGGTATATGTTTTGTTTTATTGTGGTAGGATGGATTCTTAGCCAAGTGAATATCACTTTGACTATCACAAAGTAACTTTACTTTGTCATGCATCCTTCCAAACTCACCAAACAAATATTTCAACCAAATTGCCTCTTTGCAAGCATGTGAAGCAACTACGTATTATGCTTCTGTAGTGGATAAAGAAACAATGTTTTGTAGCTTTGAAATCCAACTAATAGCTCCACCCGCAAGAGCAAAGACATACCCCAAAGTCGACCTTCTCTTGTCCAAATTACATGAAAAATCAGAATCAACATATCCACAGACTAACTCACAACCATTGTTATAAGTGATACAATAATCATGTGTGCCTCTCAAATACCAAAGCACCCATTTCACTACTGCCCAGTGCTCTTTACCTGGATTTGTCATATACCTGCTGACAACCCCAACTGCATGTGAAATGTTTGGCCTTGTACTAACCATCGCATACATTAGACTTCCTACTACATTAGCATATGGTATTCGAGACATATATTCCTTTTCTTATTTTGTACTAGGACATAAACTTGAAGAAAGATTAAAATGGGAAGAAAAAGGGACTGAAATTGGTTTCACATCGTTCATACCAAACCTCAAAAGTATCTTCTCAACATACTTGTGTTGTGACAACCAAATCTTACCATTCCTCATGTCTCTGAATATCTCCATGCCCAAAATATGCCTTGCTACTCCTAGATCTTTCATATTGAATGTCCTAGACATATGAGCCTTTAACCTGTTGATCTCAGTTATGATTTTTCTTGCTAAAAGAATATCGTCAACATACAATACTAATATAATGAATATGCCATTATTCAATTTATTAAAGTAGACACAATGATCATACTCACTCCTTGTATAATTTTGGCTCACCATGAAAGAGTCAAATTTCTTGTACCATTGTCTATGTGACTGCCTCAGACCATACAATGATTTCTTGAGCCTGCAAAAAAATTTCTTGTTGCGATTCGGAACGAACCCTTCAGGTTGTTCCATGTAAATTTCCTCATCCAAATCTCCATGTAAGAAGGTAGTTTTAACATCTAGTTGCTCCAACTCCAAATCAAGTAATGCAACTAATACTAACACAATTCGAATTGAAACAGACTTAACAACTGGTGAAAAAATCTCATGAAATTCAATACCTTCTTTCTGAGAATATCCTTTTGCAACCATCATTGCTTTGTACCTTTCTACCTTATCATCAACACCCTTCTTCATCTTGTAGACCCACTTGCAACTTACAGTTGTTTTGTCTCTTGGAAGTTCTACCAAGTCCCATGTGGCATTCCTCTCTAATGCCTTCATTTCATCCTTTGGTGCTTCTCTCCATTTATCATTGTTATAACCCTTCACAGCTTCCTGATAGCACAAAGGTTCATTATCATTAGTACTTAAAGAAACTAATGAAACAAAATCATCATACCTTCTTG
>SNQJ01S0006912.1:265178-277824 GCA_010110895.2 Picea sitchensis | reverse complement strand
AAGCTTTCTACATTTTAAAATAAATTTCCATCCTTAAAATCATCCATTGCCACATTTTTTATATGAACATTATTAGAGACTGAAACTTTATTGACTATTTAATGGACTGAATTATTTTTTATCTAATAATATTTTGTTATTTAATTCTAGTGCAACATTTTAATTTTGAATGTCTTTTTACAAGAACAATTTAATACACTTTTTTTTTATTAGAAAAGAGAAAATGGTTACAAGAAGTTTTCCTAGATTATACAGCTAAAAAAAGATAAAACAAAAGAAAAACCAAAAATATTTCTTAATTGAATTTAGGGGTAACAATAATGAAATGGATCAATTAAAAATCAGATATTTATTTATTTTATTTCAAAATATTTCTTAATTGAACTTAGAGGTAACAACAATGAAATGGATCAATTAAAAATCAGATATTTATTTATTTTATTTCAAACTAGGTTTTTTGTTAAATTTTAATTTTGATAAATGAGAGCCTAGAAATAGAATCTAATCTTGTTGCAAGGCACTCCTCATTTTGTTAACTCAATTAGGAGTAACAACAATGGAATGGATAAATTAAAAATCAGATATTTATTTATTTTATTTCAAACTAGGTTTCTTCTTAAACTTTAATTTTGATAAATGAGAGCCTAGAAATGGAATCTTGATGCAAGGCACTCCTCATTTTGTTAACTCAATTAGAGTTGGATTATTCTTCATTGGGACTTCTTCCCTATATACAAGATTTCAAATTTGAGCATGTTGTTATTAAAATCGTATTCATCAACTAATAGAGCCTTATATCAAATGATTTTGAATTCAAGTAACTCACTCACTTCCCATACTTATTTCTTCTCTCTTCACACAATTTTAAAAAAAAATCAATCCTTTGTTTTACAATGGGTGTATGTTCATTGTCCTCCAAAATACTCATATGTTTTGGAAAAAATTCCATCAAGTAACCTTCTCCTAAGAAATTTCTACACTTAAAATATGCATTTTCATATTATAATTGTTAGGTCCATTTAAAATACTCACTATCTAGAATCATGTTGTCAAGAATACCTTTGTTAAGTACTGACTCTACACACATTTTGGAATAAATGAAAATTCCCTTCCCATTTTAACTCCATTTTAACTTGGATAGTACTTGAAGAATTTATCCAAAGAATAGTTCATTATTGGAAGGTATATTATTCCTAGTAGGAGGGGAGTTTTGGTAATCTCATACATAATGGGGTTGAGAAAATAGTCATTGAAGCACATTCAATTCAAAGAACCATGGCTTTAAGTAAAGGCCAATTCCTTCTCAATTTTAACCCGTAGAATAGATTAAATTAAATCATGAGTATGGTGTAATGGCATGGCTTACTTGATGGGTGTCAAACCATGTGGAATGAATTATAATGACTTCACAATGTAACTATGTAAAAACGCCTTATAAATATTCCTAGTATAGAGCCAAAGGGAAAGGGCTAGCTAGCTAATAGTCATAAGTCTAAGTTGTGATCTTGATTCATAGTGTATGTTTATATCTCCTCGTTACCAAGTAGAAATATTACCATGGTGTACTTAAATTAAGTGAAAACATGTATAAAAATGAAACATAATAATATCAAAACTACCAAAAGATCAAAAGATGGTTAAGGAGAAACCAGGGAGATAGCTGCAAAGCAGCTAGTCCCTGCTTAGTTAAATGAAAACACTATGCCTAGTTAAATGAACAAAACAAATTATCATTGTGAACGTGTGTATGGTATAGTTAAATGATTTTCATATATTAAATAATTTCATTCTTAAATGCAGCTATTATCAAAATAGCACTTGATTCTCGATTAGTTATTGCTATTAACACAATACAACTTGATTATCATAATACAACTCAATTATGATGATTGAGTTGGGAAGTTTTCTCGTCTGAAGTGAATGTTTGATTGGGAAGTCTAGCTAATTCACGATCGTTCAGATCCATTGAATGATCAGGATTGCCATTTGGGTCGTTCATGGTTCACCTTCCTTCAACGCAGGTCTTTGTCTTCGTTTAATCCCAATGGTGCAGTCCTTCAATGTCCATTCTAATCCCAATGAGATTTAAGAATGTTAATGGCAGTGCAGTCTTTGTCTTCGTTCAATGTCCACTGTCAACTACAACTTAACATTCTAATCCCAATGAGATTTTGGAATCGGTTAAACCTTGAGTATTACCAATGATACGCCTCTTTGTTTTTCGTTCAACAAAACTAGTATTACCAATGATAAGCCTCTGTGTTTTTTGCTCCATGTTTTTCGTTCAACAAAACTATACACCTATTTCTATCTGGAATCATCTTAAACTATTATTAACACAGGAAATTTTAACAGATTTGAGCCTGAATTATCCCCGAAAACAGGTACGGTTTTAACATAGTAATACTCCCCTTTTGAACAATAGTGGATCGCTCCAGCGGAATTATCAATTGTTATGCCAACAAAATAATTAAATTAAAACAATTTTAGGACGAGAGATTATTTTGAAAATAGTGATAAATTAAAACATTTTTAGGTGGAAAGGCGTATACCTTTGACAATGGGCACATTTAATAGGTTTTTAGTGCTTAATCAGTTTTGTATGGACAAGATTAAATATTGATGGAATATTCTTAGTCGTCTCATTAAATCAATGGTTGTGATTTTAATCACTAACTTCCTCACTATTATAAAGCAATCCATTTACATGTTTATTTTTTTACTTTTACTTAATCATATTTAAAATTTACTATAATAGACGTAGACAGTCCCCAACCCAAATTACAGACGCGATAGGTACTTCCAGTAGAAACGAGAAGCAGGTACTTCCAGTAGAAGCAACAACACGTCCTATGATTGCCTCCAGAATTGGCCCTCAATCCGTTTATCAGATCAGACTCATACAGTAGCGCAGGGCCAAGCGACTGGAACGTTTGTGTAAGGTTCATTTGTGTAAGTTTTCACGAAGCTAGGCTTCATTATTTTATTTTTACAGGAATCACTGTACAATTCTTCTTTAATGTTATATCCAAGAAATTTTACAGTTTGGGTTGTTCCATTAAGAATTTAAATGAATTTTTGTCATTTTATGAACAGAAATTGGAACCCGAGTGACTGTTACAGTTTGGGTTGTTCTCATTTAAGACTGGAATTTGAGAACAATCACTAGGTTATATGTCAAAAAATATGTTGTGACTGTTCTAATTTAAAATCTTGCGACTGTTCCAAAATCTTGGACAGCCCGAATATTTTTTGACAACCGCATATATAAAATTTGTTGCCCTCACATTTTTGGGTTGTTCCAATATGTTTGGGCATATATAAAATTTGTTGCCCTCACATTTTTGGGTTGTTCCAATATGTTTGGGCTGTTCTCAATATTTTATATATCATTAAATTTAGACTGTTTTTTCACATCTGTTGCGACTGTGACTATTACAGTTTGGGCTGTTCCATTGGAACCCGAGCAACTGTTCCAAGACCTTACCATTTACATGAATTTTTGTAGAATGTTTTAAAGTTTATGTGGATTATTTACTGGTATGAATTTGATATAATTTTACGGGTGGGATGGGTATTATCATTTCAATCAATTTATGAAATTTGAACGTAAGAAGGAAACCAACGTTATATCAACCACATTATATTTATTTTATTATAATCAGAATGATAAAATAGCATTTTATTTTATTAATAAATAAAATAAATAATCGTAATACCTTAGTTCATAATAAATAAATATTAATCATAATAAATAAATAGACCTTAGTTTATTGAAATAATCAACAGTGTATAGCAAAGGATAACTTAAATTTGTAAGTAGTTATTTTTAAAAATGTTAAAAATGTTAATAAATAGTTGTTTAAGAAGTACAAAAGGACAAGTGCATTGATTATCATTGATTTAAAAGGACAAATTAAATTATTATGTATATAAGGATTAGAATTTAGGGCATGCAATTAATAGTGACAATCCATATTTATAAAAGATTAATAGTCATTATCCATTTTTAGTGCTTAATCAGTTTTGTATGGACAAGACTAAATATTGATGGAATATTTTTAGTAGTCCCACTAAATCAATGGTTGTGATTTCAACCACTAACCAAAATTAAAATTGGTTTGGTAATATCTTACCATATGCACTTTTATTTTATGACCACCTTTCATTTTAGGACTTCATTTTCTAAACCAACAAAAACCTTTTGCCGTTCACCAACCACAAATTTACGGATGTACTAATTTATAAAACTCTTAACTCCATCTAGTTAATTGAAATGACCAAGTTCTAACTCTTAACACAAACTAAATTCTAAAACGTCCAAGTATAAAACATCTTAAAGTGTACATTGTTCAATAATATAATTGAAATGACCAAGTTCTAACTCTTAACACAAACTAAGTTCTAAGACGTCCAAGTATAAAACATCTTAAAGTGTACATTGTTCAATAATATAAAAGGACCAAATAAAATGTAAAGTAAAGTAGTGTTTTTTTAAAAACCTTTATATAATATATATCTATTAAAAAAAATTACGGTTCTTAAAAATATATAAAAAATCAATTCTTCAAAAATATATTGGATGAATTCTTCTTTTAAAGATACACGGACTGGTTTGTTCAATTTTCCAGATTTCAGTGGTAAGCACTTTAAAAATATCTTGGATGAATTCTTCTTTAAAGAAAGGATAATATTTAATTTTCAAATTAAAACACTAGTAAATAATCCCTCTTGTAGAGTTAGAAATAGGGCTACCTTTTGGTGTAATGTCATCAATTCAGCGCCAGCTGCTACTAGTTTTCGGAGATAGGATAAAAATATGCTAAGATGTATATGTTCTTCTCCCTGAATGAAGGAATGGAAAATGGAATAAAGTTTTCTATTACATGTTTTTTTTTTACAATAAAAATAGTTAACAATACAATAATAATGCATAGCTAAGTTTGTAATTTTATACTCAAAGTTTGTAATTTTATACTCAAAAAAATAATAATGCATAGCTAAGTTTGTAATTTTATATTCAAAAATTACATGTTTTTTTTTTACAATAAAAGTAGTTAACAATACAATAATAATGCATAGCTAAGTTTGTAATTTTATACTCAAAAAAATAATAATGCATAGCTAAGTTTGTAATTTTATATTCAAAAATTGAAGGGACACAGTTTGTAATTTTATACTCAAAAATTGAAGGGACACAGAGAGGTACTTAAGTTCTGATTCACTCATTTCTTTACTTGCCCTTGCTACAAGAAATACCGGGACAAAGAAATGATAACCTTTAGAATCCTTCATTGAGTTTTCATTTGAGATACCAATCCTTCATATGAATCCTTTGACATAGTTCTCCAATGCATTGTCCCTATGTTGAATTCTCTGGATCTGTGGTCTCTAGATGTGTGGTGGTTTGAGAGAGGCAACAGAGATTTCACTCCTTGCATCTTCAATTGCAGCTAAAGGTAAAGTTTATGAATCCTTAAATCTACGTAAATTTAGGACTATAACTACCATCTATTCTACTTTATTGCTAGAGTTAATAAGTACAGGAAAAAGTCTAACTATCTTTCTCCTAACATACTCAGTTACATGACATACACTTATGTCATGTTACCAACTATGGAGATGGAGAGCTGAACTATGCTATGGCGATGGAGATCCAGACTATGCTATATTTGAGATGGAGACGATTAGGAATAGGGTGGGAAGGATTAGGAATAGGGTGGGAAGGAAACGAAGGTGTGGAGGTGTCCATTCTGTGAGGAGGTGGTAAGTCTAGACAGACAGAAGAATAATGAAGGTTCTAACTACTGCAGACTCTTATGCTCCATCTCTCAAACTATGGCGATGGAGAGTCAGACTATGCTATGTTTCAGATGGAGACGATTAGGAATAACGATGGAAAGGAAACGAAGTTGTCGAGGTGTCGAGTCTATGAGGAGGTCGAAAAAGGTGGCAAGTCTAGGCAGACAAAAGAATAATGAAGATTCTGGCTACTGCAGAGCCTCCACTGCAGCATTGTCAGAACATTATTGCATACACTGTCAGATCCTATCAAAACAACCAATCAAAAATTCAATTTTTTAAATTCATTTTTTAATTCTGACAAATGCAAAAATAAAATGGCATACACTAAAATATTAATGTCATATCAGTTAGCTATAAACCAATTAGAAATTAGTTTTTTCAAAATTTTATAAATAGAAAAAATAAAATTGTTTTTAAAAAAATAAGTGAATTTCAAATTATATGGCAACTTTGGACATGATGGCATATTGAACTAATTAGAAATTAGTTTTTTCAAAATTTTATAAAATTGTTTTTTAAAAAATAAGTAAATTTCAAATTATATGGCCACTTTGGACATGATGGCATATTGGGTGAATTAATAAGTAGTCAACCTAGTTTGACTACCTCACCGAAAGCTATAGTCCCCGGCCAGGCAGGGACAACGGTTCTATGGGCCAACAATAAGGAAAGAAATGAGTTCCAAGGGATTAAAGTAATAAACTACTATTATTATGTGTGTAAATCCCAAGATTATTACCTTTTCCATTATTTTTGAGATATCACCACCTTTTGATTTGTGATGTCCAATGAGAAATATTGAGAGTATTTCTAAAATGAATGATGCAATTTTTAGAATGTTGCAATGCTAAGTGTCTAAGCAATGATTTTGGTTGGGAAAAGAGGATTTTGTTATTCCTAGTGTTACAAGGACTCATTATGACTTTTTTTTTCATTATTTTTTTTCCATTCTATTCAAATATTAATCTTTATGAATACATATTGTTCTATGATTTGGATTCCTATAATTTGCACAATAATTATATAAAACTGAGATTTTTGAAAATGAAATGGATTTAACAGAAAGAACCATAGCTACAATGTCCATAGTGACTAGAATATTATACAAACCCTCAACTTCATACTCATGTAAAGAATTAACCATAATTGTGCCAAAGTTTACCACTTTAGGTTTCTAAAGGATTACTCTACTTGATTGCATATCTATATGTCTTCTATGTGGACATGTATATGTTTTCTATGTGAATATGACTCATATTTATATTTGTGTTGTTGAATCTAATTTACTTTGCATACCAAATTTGGGTTGGGTTGAGTTGTGTTGTTAGAAATCAAATAGTTTTATGTTTTTTATTTTTTATGAAATATTTTTATTTTTAAATTTCAAATTTATAATTCTTGAATTTTATTAAGTAACTGGAAAATTAGTATAGATGTATTTATGATTCTTCCTATAATCATGAGTATGGGCATTGACCATTGTGTTGCATCCATTTATATGTTTTAAAATATGTTTTTACTTTTTTAATATTTCCTTAATACATATTAATAATTTGTTTGTTCATATTGGAAACCAACGTTGATTTTTCCTTAATACATATTAATAATTTATTTGTTCCTATTGGAAGCCAACTATGTTCACTGTTTGGAAATCCAAGTTATATTCAATGGAAAACTTTTTAATAATGTATATGTTAATACATATTAGTAATTTGTCTATTATTATTGGAAACTAACTTTGTTCACTGATAGGAAATCCAAGTTATATTCAATAGAAGACTTGTTAATTATGCATGTGAATTAATGGTTGTTTAGACATTTTTTAGAATTATTGTTAAGTGTATTGAAAAATTTTCATTTTAATTTTTTTAATTTCTTTCTTTACTTAATAAATTAAAAATTAAAGACTTATTAATTATGCATGTGAATTAATAGTTTTTTAAACTTTTCTTAAAATTATTGTTAAAGCAAGTGTATTGAAAAAAATTCATTTTAATTTTTTTAATTTCTTTCTTTACTTAATAAATTAAAAATTGAAATATTTTCATGAAAAAAAAAATTCTTTAAATACTTAATAAATTCAAAAATAAAATAAATTTATATTAATTTTTTTTTGTTTGTTAATTGGTCTGGACTTTCTTGGTATCGGAATTAACATTTAATCACCAACTATCCTACACCACACCAACCCTTAACATGGTTGAATTTTTTGTCCCCGTAGGTTTTGAACCGGTGACTTTTCAACACGGAGTGACTTAATAACACACTCCATCACCAACTATCCTACACCTCGGGGACTAATAAATTTATATTAATTAATAAAACAACAAAATAAACATTAATCATTCATATACAATGGAACAGTCTTATTTTCCACAAAAGACTTGCACCCTTAACCCCTCCCACTAGACTTAAAACTGTGTAACCTAATAGATACTAAAAAACACACAAACTGATTAGTCTGCACGTCATCATAAGTTATAAACATAATATTAAAAGCAACATAAATATTTTATATTTTATATCCATAATATTAAAAGCAATAGGTTAAATTATGAAAAAGAGTGTGATATGCAAAACTCTCTTACTCCAATTTAAACTCTCTTACTAATAAAAGAAAATATCAGATAAAATGAAAAAATAAAACCAGCAAAAATGCTTAGATAAAATGAAAAAGAAATAAAATAAAAACAAACAGCAGTTAAAAAAATAAAATTAAATATTGAAATTAAACCATTCTTTTCATTTAATTACATGCTGCCTCTGGATTCTGAGGGATTCATGAAAATAATAAAAGAAAATGTTATCCGTATCTTTATCCATTTGCATAAACTGACATGAAATTTTTGTAAGATTTATGAAAATCAGAAAGTGTTTTGCAGAAACAACTAACAATCCCTTTAAATGTGATGATTGGCTGCCTGTTTGCACCTGCGACTGAAGCGTTTCAGGCGAGAACGCGTTCTTCGCAAGACGTATGGCGCTGGGTCTCTCCAACCCCAACCGTTTTGATAAAAAACTTCACTGTAATCCAACACTAAGCTGTGTGTCGGTATTCTGGCTGTAAGTTCTATAAACCGAGACTCGTCATCCATAACAACATGCTGTGTGTTGCCAGTAAATTTGCATGTAATCGGCAATGAACAGTCCACCACAACACAGCAAGGACGTTGCCAATAAAGGAGAAACATGTTCAGTCTCTCCTCCTCTTCCTGCCAACAACCCAAAAAATTGTATAAAGATACGTAAACGTTCAGTCTGAATTCTTGTCCGCATTGCCTCTTTAATCCATTGTTCAGCCAGCCCAAATCCTTTTTATACGTTACTTCAAGAGGCAACCAAGCAACACAGTACAACCAAGTCTCAATTTCATGGACATGGTGAAGTAAAACTAATTCCTGCATGATTTGAGGTGATGTTAGAAACCCTTTAATCTCAAGATCTCGCTCGCATATTGACAACAGCCTGTACAACATTCAAGTCAAGCCAGGTTTAAACGTTAGACTATTGATTAACGATTTTAAAACGTATCTCATAATATTTGTCAAATCTCCATACCTTCTCCGTTTAGCTGCGGCCATGGATGTGCTCTGTGGAATTAACAGACTTGTTTTTTTTATCTCTGGTTATAAACACAGGCTTTAGATTTCACCGTTTTTTCTCTACGAAACAGCAACCGCGCGAGTGCTCAATCTATCCAATGGTATTTTTAGGGGCCTGTAGCGCGCGCCAGTCCCCGCCCAGGGAAATCGAATGGTTCTACAAAGTCCACAACGCGACAACTAGTAACAAAAGCATCTCGTCTTTCACTGGAAGGAATGATACGCGCTTTAGAACGTATTAATGTGGAAGTATATAAATAGACCAAGCATCGATACCTTTGAACAAACAGAAGTCCCCGTAAGCCAAAAAGCAAAAAGCAAACAAAGTCCTTATAAGCCAAAAATAGAAAAGCTATAAATAAGAAATGAACATGCTAAGTGTTCAGTCACAAAAGCGCACTTTTTTTTATGTCGCATAAACATTAATTATATCTTAAATTATTTAAACATTTATATTTGGTAAACGGGTTAAAGTAAGTTTGTTTTTTTAAGGTTCCATGGGATAGCATAATTGGTGAGAAGTGTGCATACTCTTCTAGTTTGGGGAGAGGTCACGAGTTTGAGCTCCACTATGTGGGGAAGTATCCGGTTTTGGGCCATCACTTTAAGATTTTTGAATCCTATAAAACTCTTAAAAAATTATTATTTATAATTGTAAAAGATAAATTTGATCCAATACTTGGTCAAGAAATTTAAAAAATTATGTTTTGGCCAAAGTAGTAGATCTTTTAAAACCCTAGAAATTAAATAACATCCAAATAATTTTAATTGATCACATACTATAAACTTACCCACTCCTAACCCACCATTCATTATATTAATCATTAATATTTCTTCCCTATCTTTATTTTTATTGTTTTATTTTATATATAGATTTTTTCTACAAGTTGAATTTTCATTACCCTATTAATTTTATCCTCTTTTACTTTTTACAATCCCTTTCTTTATTTTTTATTAAAGTTTTTTTTTTCATTTGAATAACTTTTCATTTTTCTTAAAGTTTTTTTTTGTTTTTTTTGTTTTTTTTCTCTATCCTTTCGGTAACTTTTCATTTTCTTTGTTAATTTTACTTTCCTTACTTTATTCTGAACTTTTTCTCCATTTAATTACTTTATTAATTTTTATTTATATTTTTTAATCCTTTTTTTCTCTATTTAATTGCTTTATTAATTTTTATTTATATTTTTTAATCCTTTTGTTTATATCTTTTATTTTGTTTCTTAATTTATTTTTATTTTCAATTTCCTCTCCTTTTCATCTTTACTATTTTAATTTCTCTCATTTATATTTAGTAAACGGGGTCAAGTAAGTAAGTTTTTTTAAGAAATAAAAAGCAAGAAACTTAGAAATCCTTTTAGCTAATGATAAATTGACTGAAGTAAACTATGTGATCATCACGGATTACGAGGCCTAAACTTTGACCTCCCCAAGTGATCATTACAGAGAGATCTCATGTCATGCTTGAGATAACTCTTAAGGCTCTTGGCTAATAATTATTGCTTATGTCAAATCAATAAAACCTTTCAATCAAATAGTCACTACAAATCTTTAAATGTTTCATAATCTTTTTCTTTTTTCTCTTTTGGCCATCACTTTAAGATTTTTGAACCCTATAAAATTCTTAAAAAATTATTTATAATTGTAAAGGACAAATAATAATCTATTTACTTTGACCTCCCCAAGTGATCATTACAGAGAGATCTCATGTCATGCTTGAGATAACTCTTAAGGCTCTTGGCTAATAATTATTGCTTATGTCAAATCAATAAAACCTTTCAATCAAATAGTCACTACAAATCTTTAAATGTTTCATAATCTTTTTCTTTTTTCTCTTTTGGCCATCACTTTAAGATTTTTGAACCCTATAAAATTCTTAAAAAATTATTTATAATTGTAAAGGACAAATAATAATCTATTTTTAAGCTCACGACCAAGCCAGCACACCAAATTGGTGTATGAGACCCCCTTGTTTATGGGACAAGGGACTGAGACCCCCTTGTTTGTGGGACAAGGGACCCCCCTCCGCCCCCCTCCGCCCAGCCATTTGACTGGTAAAGTACCCCCTTCTAGATTTGAACCCTTGACCTCTTAAGAGGAAACACATGTTCTTAACCATTAGGCCCAGTCCCCAGTCAAACTGTATATTAATCATTAATATTTCTTCCCTATCTTTATTTTTATTATTTTATTCTATATATAGATTTTTTCTTCAAGTTACCCTATTAATTTTATCCTCTTTTACTTTTTACAATCCCTTTCTTTATTTTTTATTAAAGTTTTTTTTTTCATTTGAATAACTTTTCATTTTCCTTAAAAAAAAAATTCTCTCTCTATGAGTAATTTTTCATTTTCTTTGTTAATTTCATTTTCCTTACTTTATTCTCAACTTTTTCTCCATTTAATTACTTTATTAATTTTTATTTTTATTTTTTAATCCCTTATTTTTTTCTCCATTTAATTACTTTATTAATTTTTATTTTTATTTTTTAATCCCCTTGTTTGTATCTTTATTTTGTTTTTTAATTTATTTTTGTCTTCAATTTCCCCTCCTTTTCATCTTTACTATTTTAATTTCTCTCATTTTTATCTTTTCTATTTTTTTTATTTATTTTATTACTTTTGATAATCTTTAATTTTAATGTTTATATTTAACTCAATCCATAACTTATTATAATTTCAATCATTTTACATACTAACCTTTTTTTACTTTATTTTTATTTATTTTATTACTTTTAATAATCTTTAATTTTAATGTTTATTTTTAATTTAATCCATAACTTATTATATTTTCAATCATTTTACATACTAACCTTTTATTACTTTAAATAAATATTTGTCTTCAATCTCACTCTATAAAAACTTCAATCTATTATTTTCTAATATCATTTTAGTTTTTTAATTTGTGATGAGTGAACGTTTCAAAATCTAATATACAATTTATTTTTAAAAAATTAATGCATAATATAGACTAAAACCCAAAAGAATGTTAAAAGACTTGAACTATGCAAACTTAAATGTATTTAAAATATACAAAATTAATAACCTAAACTTGGAATTCAACGTTGTACGCTTTAATTAATTCATAAGTATTTGGATATCATATTTTTATATACTTCCACTTGATTTTGTGTCCAAGATTTTGTTAGCCTATACAATCCTAAAATATCTCATGATTGATAGAAATTTTTGAATTTGAGGTCGTGGTTTTATTCTTATGTACAACCTTTAAAATACCAAAG
>SNQJ01S0006912.1:195523-246519 GCA_010110895.2 Picea sitchensis | reverse complement strand
TTATCCCTCCCTTTACATTTGGAAGTTGTAGCTACCTTTGGAAGTCATTACTTCCCTTGAACAATAACTATTGATTATTTCGCATATATTGTGCATGGTGTATTGTGGTGCATTGGTCTAAATCTTATACTATTGTTCATTGATCATTGGATATAATTGAATGGTTTAAGTATAAGTTGAAAAAGGTTTTAAATTGTACTTGACACTGATTCACCCCCCTCTCAGTATCAACAAAATATCTTGTGGAAGAGATGAAGAAGACATACGGTACGGAAAGAGGCTCTCATGGAATCATTATCAAAATAATCAGCGACGCAACCACCAGGATGACCATAAAACTAATGGTGTGCAAGATGCTAAGGAAATTTCGCAAGGAGGAGGTCCCTGCATGGGTTGTTGTAGCCGCAGCACAGTGTGCAAATGGCACCATGATTAGTTGGGAACCATATTTACTAAACCTATTCCTAGACGACTGAAAGTATGCACAGGATATGGGAACGGAGTTCCACTACTCCTGGCTCATGATCTTGATAGCGTTAATCGGATGGAAGGATCCGTCCTACTCGCACTTATGTGATAGAATAGGACATTGTCATGCATCACGGTACACGTCAATCGGAATCACTTCGGACCCCAAGCAAATAAGTGGCAATGCCGACACCTTTGCTAGGTATCTTAGTGACATCCAAGACAACATAGCCAATACCTGGAGGATAACTCTAGAAGTGGTCGCACAATATCAAGGAATAGACAACTTTAGGGATACGTGGCATAATATGTGGATCCAAGTGCACATGGATCCAATGAAAGAATGGTTGCAACTTCGATTCTGCATCAATGAATATGAAGTAGAAATGGTAATGTGAGACCGACAATATGACTAAAGGATCCCAGTCATCACCAAGGACATGCCAAAGGGAAAGGAAGTGGAAGTAGGGTCATCCAAGACACATGCAAGAGACATCAATGCACCCAAATATCCAACATAGTAGGGGAAGCCCAGTCAAAATCCAGTGCAGAAGAAGGGAATTTCTCCAAAGAAGGATGCACAGACAGGGAAGAAGAACATTGCCCCAGTGCAGAAAGAACAAGGAAGAGGGGACACAATGACACATGAAACCCATTGCCAAGATCCTGCAGGAGGAGGAGAGTAACCTCTGTCCCTACTATGGTTGATCCAGAAGAAAAGATTGTGTTGCAGAGAAATGCGGTCTAACTCAGGGGTGGCTAGTGGTAAATCTGTTTGGAGTGACTGAGCCTATGGTTGGGTGGAAACTGGCACCCCTTCCAGCAGTCACTTCACCTTGTCGGGTTTTGATAAGTATTTTCCCTACTTTATTTTTTGAACTGGAATGATGGATGAATACTTGGAATTATACATATGTACACTTATAAATCTCTTTTGTGTGAAATGGCTATGTTATGTGTATGATTTCATCTCCTTGTGAACTTACACTTCCAACTGATAGACTGTATGCCCAACTTAACTCTGGAGGCTTCCCAAGGCATAAGTTGTTAAGATGGTTGAGATAGGAGATTTCGTGTCGACCTGAAAACATATGTTCGAAGAGGATACCTCTTCCAGACCTCACAGACCCAAGTCCTTAAACCTTTCAGGGTAATTCTCAGGAGAGGTAGAGAAGTTGAAGCCTCGAAAAGACGAGGTCTCTTAGTTTAAAAGATGAGGTCTCTTCGTTTAGAAGACGAGAAGAATAGATATGTTCAAAAGGACCCATATGATCGATACCCAAGAACCTTGAGCTAAGACTAAGGAATCCATGTTCCCTTGGCCTCGTAGCTCCGGAAGTCTGGGACTTCGGAGTAAGACTGGTCTTACTAGACTTACGCAGATTGAAGGTGACCGGGAGACTCGGTCTCCTGTTATATTGATCGGTGATAGGTGGTCCCCCAAGTGGTTGGGTGAACCTATCTTGTTAATTAAACCAAGGCCCAAAACCCTGAAAGTTGGATCCGCGAAGGACCCAGTACCATAGATCGCAGGATCCTTCGGATACTTTCCCAACAGTCATCATATCGAGGATGCGTGGCGCTAATCCCTCTAATTCGGGGATTGGACGCTTCGGAAGGTAAGATGAGTTTGCATCACAACACTCCCGAACGTTGAAACCTCGAGGTAACCAGAGTCGTAGATCTATAGGTCTACGTGATTGGATCTCAACCGTGAGATCTGAGGAATGTAGAAGACTGTTAGCCCAAGGAGACGAGGTGCAGTGACATCATCCCCAGTGATGTGGATCCAATATTAATGAGCCACGTGCCACCCGATTTCATGTGCATCACCTACCCCATAGGACCCTTTGATCGTGACCTGCATCACTTCGGGTGAGGGCACGTGTCGCCCCTGATCCAACTATGTGTCAACCCCTAGTACGTGCCCACTTAGACAATGTGGTTGGCAAAGGGATTGGGACTCTAAGATTCCAGAACTCTGGAACTTCAGAGGATTTGGAGCATAATATCGTAGAGAGTACGAGGAAGACCTGAAGCTCGAATTAGTGGTGTATATCTGAATCGTCCATTTGAAAGGACAGGTGTCGACATCTCTTGCACTCTATAGCATATGTACTCTAGAAGATTGGAAGAGTGGAGGGTCAAGAACTCCTGAAGCCCGAGACCAAAAGTCAATCCCAGTCATTGGTTCTGGAAAGAGTATGGACCATCGATTTGAGCCTTGTTTGTTCTTAAGTTCGGAGTCCAGTGGAATCATAGTCAGGTGATTCAAGAACACCCGAAGTCTGAATTCCCGACCCGCACGAGGAACCTATTGAGTCACACCCATGCGGAGGTCCCATGGCCTCGACCAATGAACACCCAAGGAAGTTGGGAGAGGCGTATTTTCCAATTCTGAGTTCAGTTCTAAGCATGGTGACTATGGCTGGAAATATCTGAAAGAGTAAAATATGATTTGAGACCCCGAATGGAGGTCTTAAGTTCCTAAGGAGAACGAAATTTCAACGCCCCACCATGGGTGTGTTACAGTAAAAATCAATTCATGGCTCAACATTAAGGCATGCCTGACAAAACACTCTTGAGCATGTCGATCCCAACGACCGGATTGGGGCAGAGTACCAAACAACTGAATGAAAATATGGAATAATGACTTTGCATGCATGACCAACCAAGTGTCATTATGGCTCAATTCAATTCAAAACCACCCTCACCTTGTACTTTCTTATCGGTTATTTTTCTCTGTGCTACACATATCGTCATTAATCCCACATCCTAGTTCGAAAACAAATTCCAGCACCATCACCACCAATTCTGAAATGGCTTCATCTATCCAATCCAAAGTCTAGACAAATTCTAAGGTCATGAAAGAAATGTTGCTTCCCGATCCAGTACTTCCCCGCGGAGTCATAATTGAAGGCCTTCCATTCGGAAAAGTCCCCCTCCTCAAGTGTATCGATTACAATGTTCACGACTCCCACCATTTATCTAAACTTTAGCTCAAACAATACACAGAGGTCAACTGAAACAACGATGGAAAAGATAAAATGATATGATCATACAAGAATGGGAATAACCCTTAAAGCAATATGGGATATTATCCCTTCTTAAATGTCCATACTTCAGTGGGGATGAGGTCATTTGGTCATGTGTTCGGTTCCTCCTCGCCAAAATAAAAGGGGGATACATTTGGTTGGACCAACCATATCTCATCGACCAAGCCATTAAACACAGAATCTATGGTTTACCCAATCCCAGTGAGAATCCATCCAACACTCTTAAAGTAAAGGATGCACCATTGGAGGAGGTGTATTATAAATATGACACACGAAGAGGAAAATGTGATGTTCTCATCCCTGCGCTAAATGATTCATTAGTTTGGTTTGCAACTCAGCTCCTTTCATGTAATCGTATTCCCAAATGATGAAAGGAAGAATGTATGATCAGGGTCATTCTGGAAGCTGAGCGTGGCGTTGACAGGAATCAGATGGCTTGGGATCCTTACCTAATTAAATATTTTTTCACTGACTTCCTAAATCTCAGGATTAGGGGAAGGAGTTTCATTACTATTGGGTCCTTTTATTGTTGGGTATGACACTCTAGAAGTCACCCCGAACTTTGAAATTGATAGGGTGTCTTCCCCCTCAATTCTCACTCCCTGGTTCTTATCATTCTATCATTCCAAGGAGGACGAGGAACAAGTTGTTGTTTCTAAAGTCCTCAAGCAATGGTACACCCAGTTGATCAATGTGTATGTCGAGCAAGTCCTCATCCCATCCCACATATTCAATAGTTATGAGCATCATACTCGAGTTACATTTAGCTTCCATAATGTGGGCATCTTTCCTCACATAGCTACATGGAAATTGAAAATCATACTCCCCTTTTGTATTACGGAAAGAGATATTATCGTGGGAGTTGAAAAATGGCCAACCCAGGACCATCCTCCCTTCCCAGATATACAATCTGAATTTGAAATCAGGTCAAATAATTCTCAAGGCTATCCCAAGATTACAACGGAGGGAGACAAGACAACATCAACAACCAATAATACAGAATCTCCCCACTCCCTTGCACGTCCTCAAAATGTGAGTGGGTATGATGCATACACTTCCGCAACCAAGAAGAGAAAGAAGGTGTCCAACACTGATATCCCAACTCATATAACCATTGACTCGGGGTATGAACGTGATCCTTCACCTCCATTGTGACCAACCACAATTTGAGAAGAAGCCACATTGCCTACATCTCTATCCAAACCCCGTTGTGGGGACAATAAACTCCAACATATGATGTCCCATAAGAAAACTAAGGAGGGTTCTTCCACTCAAATCCGACAGGTTTCTAAATTGATGAAATATATTTCTATGCAATTAGCCAAACATCAAGTCTCCCATATTGACATGATCAGGAATATGCATATTTTGGGCCAACAATTTTCTCTGCCCTCCTTACCAAAATATCCATCTTCAGCTAATCCAAACTTAGAGGCTCTCAGAGCCATTCCTTGCCGAGTGATCAATGTCGATCCACTCGTGATCATCCCATCAGTATCGGCCAGAACCAAATTGGACTTGTCACAGGTCCCTACAATGAACATATAGAACTTTATCACTTCCCTAGTCCATGAGCTCGAAGAACGCCAACAATCCATCCACCAAGAACATGCCCAGTTACGCCTCAACTATGAGCGAGAGTGTTCCGGTCATGATTCCACGTGATCTTTGTTACAATGGGAATATCACGTGCATCAGGACCTTGAAGAGGCCTAAAAAAAATTATAAGATCTACACATAGCTGTAATGGCTACACACGTAGAAAATCAGGGCCAATATGTAGTCGTTCTTAGTGACCACACCAATATGGTCACCACTCTTAAGGAATCCTATTCCCAGGTCTCCCCACAAGAAACAGTGAAAATGGATATTCTAGCTCTGCAGAAAATGAAAGTGGTCATCGAGCACGTTTAGGCTCTGCAGCCATAGAATCACAAACTTAGGAACCAACTACAACAACTAACACTGAAGGAGAATACCCTCTAGTAACAAATTGCTCAGGCCATCACCACCATTCAAGAGAGTCACAACCATACCCAAGGCTTCACTGAGATGGTCACTCAAAGCTTTGAATTGTGGGATTATTTATAGATCCCTATTGAGATCACAAATATCTATGATCATACTCGCGTAGTAGAGGCTGGTGGCATGTAGCAAACGCAGGAAGTGATTTTGTTGCTTCCCAAAGAGTGCGCCACTGAAATGCATGTCATTTCCAAATGAATGAATGAGATCACTACATCTAGGGATGAACAACATAATATGTGAGAGTTGATCACTTTGATGGCCAAAAGTGCTATGGACTGGTATACTCAGCTCTCTAACATACAAGTTGTCGCCAACCCCCTCATCAAGAAACTCAACATCACATATCTGACAACCTCTCAAGTCACAACCATCGACGTCGAGACAACTATTCAACTTTCCAAGGATCTCCAAGGCCAATTCAACGAGCCCAAGCACTAGTATAAGGAATTCATTGCAGAAGTCAAAAGCATTGTGTCATCCATTATGATGGGCATTTCATAAAGTAACTGACTCGAAGACGAGCCAGATAATAGTGGTGGGGACATGTTGGACCACGTTTTTCCAGTTTCGTGCCAAGCTTAAATTCTACCAAGTGCACGTTGGTCCTCGTTTTGTCAGTTGCACCGAAAATCAAGAAGACAGCCTCCAGAATCAAGAAAAGAATCATTGGGAAATCTCCTTGAATGATTACTACCAAGAACATACAAGGACGTGGGAATTCCAGAGAATGAGTTGGCCAGACAATTAATATCACCATTGATACAGAAAGTATATGTGGAGTGTTTTCAGACACCAAAAACGTTCGAGGCTTGTCCTGCGAAATAGAAAAACAAAAAAAAATATGAAAGTGATAAAAATGCTAAAATATAATCTTTTATAAACTTTTCAAGTTTTTTTTTTTTTCATGAAAAACCTCAAATTTAACCACGAATTTAACCACTAGTTTCAACAAATTTTAACCTTATTTTGAATCAAATTAATAAAAAAATATTAAAGAAAACCCAAAATTTAAAACATATAAAGTAGGCTTAAATCTAAATATAAGTCATTGTAATGTCCAGTCACAAAAGCTGACTACGTGTATCTCTAATGTATCTCTAGTTTAACTTGTGTATATACAATAAAATTATTGTATTAAAAAAACTCAAAACATTATTCATTATATCTTAAATTATTTATATATGATTAAATAGATAAATAGAGTATTTTATTGATGAAGTCTTAGACATTGAATAGCATTTCAAAAACATTATTCATTATATCTTAAATTATTTAAAGATTTATATATGATTAAATAGAGTATTTTATTGATGAAGTCTTCATTATATCTTAAATTATTTAAAGATTTATATATAATTAAATAGATAAATTGAGTATTTTATTAATGAAGTCTTAAACATTCATAAGCATTTCAATAATTTTAATGGAGAAGATGTACAAGTTTAACCAATCCTATAAACCTACCATTCATCATTGTACTCATTAATCTTTCTTTCTTATCTTTATTTTTATTATTTTATTTTATTTTATTATTTATATATATATATATATATATATATATATATATATATATTATTTTTATTTTTATTTTTATTTTTTTTAAATTGATTTTTCATTACTTAATTTTACTCTTTTTTTTCAACCCCTTTCTTTATTTTTATTATTCAATTTTTTTTTTATTAGATTTTTCATTCTTTTTGTTAGTTTTATTTCCCTTTTTACTTTTTACAATCTTCTTTACTTTAATTTGAAATTTTTTTTCATTTAATTAATAATAATAACAATTTATTTTTAAGGTCACTTAGGAAGGTATACATACCCTACCACCCTCTGGATTTGAACTTGTGATCTCTTATGAGGAAACACATGTTATTAACCATTAGGCCCACTTTCTCTTTATATTCTTTAACCCCTTGTTCTCCTTTCGTTTTTATTTTATTTTATTGTTTTTAATAACATAGGTAATTTTACATCTTCATATATTTGTGTGTGGTTGCAAAAGCTTGAGCTAAGGTTTTCCAACATGAGAAGACGTGGACCCTATACAAAATTTGATGGTGGTGGCTAGCAACAAGGCTCTGATTGGAAGCAATCGCCATGCAGCTAGTTGTAACTCATCTCAATTAGAGAAAGGAAAAGCAACGAAAGAGTAGATGGAGTGGAAGAAGCAAGAACCGAGAACACTGAGGAAAACAAATCCAACAATAAGAATCATATCATGGACAATAAGAACCCAATCAAAGTAGGAAAATGCATCCCAAAGGTGGTTGAAATACCAAAATATGAAATCACCTCCCGCAAAATAGGAAACTACATTTAGTACATGCAATACCATGTCATCACTGGCAAATTCATGGGCATATGGCCTACTGAGAAAGCCCTGAAATGGTGGATCCAAACTTGACAGAAACCAAAAGGAAAGATCAATCTTGAACTAGAATCCAAGGGATTCTTCACAACAATTTTCACCAACTTGGAAGACAAAGACATGGTCTTTGAAAATGGGTCGTACTTCTTCAACTCTACATGGTTGTACCTTCACTTGTGGTTGGAAAAATGCATCCTGGAAAAAGAAGACTTCACAGTAGCCCATGTTTGGATCAAACTATACTCCTTTCCACATGAGTTCTGGGATGAGGAAGTCCTTGAGGGTATCAAAAATTCCCTAGGATCCTTTGTCAAAACCTCGGAAGTAACCAAAAAATGACACTATACCTCCTATGCCAGAATTTGCACTTATCTTAATGTCTCTCAAGCACTCTCGGACTCCATATGCCTAAGCTACCAAGATCTAGAATGGATCCAAACCATAGATTATGAGCATATCTCGTTTCGATGCAGAAAATGTCACGAATATGGACATTTGTTCAGAGAATGCACTCTAAATTGACAACAACCTTCTACTAGGAACAACCCAACAAAGGACGTTGATGGTTTTGAAACGGTGACGACAAAAAGACGCAATGCCAGGAAACCAATAGCGTTGTCTACCCACAAATACATTCAAACCAACAACAAGTTTGAAACCATCCAACCCACATTGGAAGGACCCCAGAGTGAAAAAATAGACATTACAACATAACAATCAAGCATGGAAATGGATCAAAGAAGAGAGGCAGACAAGGAAGAACAAGTGAAGCGAAGGAAAATAATGGGGGAAACCAACAATGGAGTAAAAGATACAAACATAGAAATGACAAATGAAGGCAAGGACAAAGGAGAATCAGAAGATGGAGAGGAAATGGAGCTAATAGAGCTACATCTTCTATCTCTTGCAGCTTCCTAGAGGCAATAGGACCCAAGCTCCATCTCAGAACAACAAATTCAACTATTCAAAGAGGCTCTAGTTAGAGGCAAATATCGACACAACGCCCATCAAAAAATTAATCCCTCCTCATCTTCAGCTCTAGGAGTTAAAACCAATGCTTCCAAAGATGTTTTCAAACTTTCTAAAGAGGGGAAAAAGTGATGTAGAAGAAGTAACAAACAACTGCTCCAAGATTTAAGAGAAATGTTAGTCAATTCAGGAAGGATAACATTGATGACAGACAGGTTTCCCCTTAACCCCCACAGTTCCACATGAAGATTCTCTCCTGGAATAAGAGGTCTTAACGATAAGACTAAAAACTGTATGATGAAGAAAATAATTGCAAAAGAAAATCCCATTGTGATCCTTCTTCAAGAAACCAAATGCAACAATAATATCTTAACCAACCTCACTTCAAAACTTTGGAAGCATTCTCAATTTATTGCCACTAATGCACAAGGAGCTATGAGAAGCCTGGATATCCTCTAGAACCCCTCTGAAATCTCCTTGACCACCTTCTTCTCTACCCCGAGAACCTTATCTTCTTATTTCCATCTCATTGGCACAACAACTTCAGGCTTCATAACCAATGTTTACGGTCCCCAATCTGCCTGATAATAACATTTTCCTCAACTCGATTCAAGCCCTAAAAAACATCATTGGAGATAAGCATTGGATAATAGGGGGCGATTTCAACATCATAAACTCCCTTGATGAAAAACGAAGAGGCATTCACCATCTCGACCAAGCTTCTTTGAGACTCAAAGAACTAATACATTTTCTTAAATTAATAGATCTTCCTTCCTATAATGGACTTCACACCTAGAACAACATGTGTAAAGTACATAGCCATATCACTTCCCATCTAGATAGTTTTCTAGTTTAATAATATCTCCCCATAGCAGGTCTTCATTTGGACTCTTCAATCCTCCCCTACTCTGGTTCGTATCATTGTCCCATAAAGCTGGAAATCATACTCTCTGAAAACCCCAAACTTTGAATCCTTCTGGATGGATCACCCTTCATTCTTAGAGAACATTGAGACATGGTGGAAGGAAATGAAAAACATTCAGGGAATCCCAATGTATCGCTTCCAACAAAATTAAAGCATATCAAACTCAGGATAAAAAAAAATGGAATAACTCATTTTTCGAATACATCTTCAAAGAAAAGAGAGAACACGATGAAAAAATGGAAAGGCTTCAGCATAAAATAATATAAGAAGAGTGTATTGACCATTTCCCATAAAAGAAAGAGATCTGAAAACTCAGATAGATATTAGGGACAAGTAGAAAGAAATCCTCTAGAGACAAAAATCTAGAGTAGAGTGACACAAGGAGGGTGACAAAAACTCAAAATTATTCCACAGATCAACCATTAACAGGAGACATCAAAATCACATTACCTCAATAAAGTATGGTCAAGGTAATCAACTAACAGATCATGCAGATATTGAGCAAGAATTGGTTCACTATTTCAAAACTCTGCTCTCGAAAACACAACAAGGTAGAACTAAAGTCATTCTTAAAATCACTAGAAACATCCCAAAATTGGTCTCTCAAGAGAAAAATGAATCCCTCCTCAGGTTGTCTATCATGGAGGAGATAGAACAAGCAGTCATGGACATGCCTAAAGGTAAGTCTCCAAGACCTGATGGCTTTATGACATACTTCTTCCAAGCCTACTGGAAAATCATCAAAGATGTTTGGGACTTGGTAGAAGACTCTCAAAGATTTTATAATGTCCTTTCGGCCCTAGATGCCATCTTTCTTTCTCTCATTCCCAAAGAATAAAAGGTCAAAGATCCTATTAAATTACAACCAATTTCCCTCTGTAATTTGGTTTATAAGATAATCGCCAAAGTCATTGCAAATAGACTCAAACCCATCCTCCCAAAACTCATGTCTCTTGAACAAACTGGATATGTGGAAGGTTTCCAAATCGTGGACGACATCATTTTAGCTCATGAAATTATTCATTCTATGAATACAACCAAATCTATTGGTATGTTTATTAAATTATACATGTCCAAAGCCTTCGATAAATTAAGTTGGCAATACATCAATCACACTCTTGTAGCCTTTGGATTCTCCTCCTCTTTGATCTGTTGGATCTTTTCTCTCACCTCCTCCCCCTCCTGTGGTATCCATAAAGGCAATATGTTGTCACCCTTCCTCTTCATTCTATTGGCGGAAGGCCTAGGAAGGACTCTTAAAGCGATTGTAACCAAAAACAAGATTAAAGGACTGTGCATTCATGGAGAATATATGTCGGTATATAACCAACAATTTTTGGATGACATAATGCTAATGGGAATTCCTACAGTTAGAAAAAAGAGTATCCCTTTCTTCTTATTATTTATCTTGTTTCTTTTGGCTTTTCATTTTGAAATTTCATTCTTATTTAGCCCTAAATTTTAGCTAGGTTTGAAGTAGGAGATTTTATTTGTAGATATGAATTATTGCATGCTTCTTTCTCCTTTGAAAGTGTATTAAAATAAATAAAAATTTTCATTTACTGGATTATTTATCTTAGTTTTTATGTTGCTTTTCAATTTTAGATCTCATTTATTGTAAATACTTATTTTTATAAACATTCTATTTTGAAGAGAACACACCACTTGTGCACCCACTTAACACCTTAATCATATGCTTGTTTCATGATCTAAAGCTCATCCTTAAAATCAACCACTTAACTTAACACACTTAATCCCCCCTTTAGGGCAAAAATAATTGTGTAGTTAAGTTATAGTTCTAAAGATAGACACATAAATAACTCACCACAACCATTGCACATCTAAAACATAGTGGTTATATTTTAGGGAACTTGAAATCCTTTCTAGTAGATATGGTCAAAACCCATTTAACAGTAAGAATGCTCTTCAGAGTGGATAATCCAAGGTTGGGACCAAAGGTTTGAATGAGACTCAAATCTCTATCAATATTGAAGATCCTTTGACTACTTGATTTCATATCGAAGGAAAGGAAACCTATTGTGTGTATCTATGAAGGGTTATCTTACTGGCCATTCTACTCTGTTTCTTACCTAAGTGGCTCTCACAGGAGGGAGGGCACCTGAGAGAGATTTATACGGGCCTTTGGGATTTCAATACCCATTATCTCCTAGTTATAATATATTATTCATAACTTCACTCATGTACATGGGGGAATTCATACCCTCTATTGTTAGTTGTTTGGAAGACCATTTTTATATAGTTAGGCTTGTTTGAGCGCTCTTATTTTATCTCTTAGGCTAGAGTTTTTTTCTTTGTTGGACAAGAAGCTTTAATTAGACTACCTGTATAATTTTGATTCAAACACACTTGACACCACTTGTTGATTCACTTGAGCACATACTGTTGTTTTTTTATCATTTTGAATCATTTGATTGATTTCTTTGGTGACTTTAGTCTTAGATAGATTGATTTATATTTAGGGAGGTATTTACACCTAGGAATCATTTCACCCCCAAGGTGACTCTCTCGTAGGTTATGTGGCCTAAATCCTTAGTATTCTTGGATGTGTTTTAGTTCCTACTCAATGAGTTTGGGTTCCTCAACACAATCGACCTTTAGGATATTCATCCTTGGATTTGTAAAGTTCATCTTCCTCGGATTTTGAATCTTCATCCTGTTAGAGGCCATCTAGTTCGGTTTCCCCTAGAACTAGTCCCCCTACGACTAGTTTGTGTTCCTCTAAATTGAGTACACTAATTATCAATATGGAAGAGACTATTGTGAATGCTAACCAACCCACTTTTCCGTCTCTGGAAAGGTTGAATCTCCATGACTTGAAAAAAATTATTAATAATCCTATCCAACATGAGGCCACTTGGAAAACTATGCCAACTAATATACCCTCTAATACCCCTAAATTTGAGGGTAATGTTGGAGAGGACCCTTCCAATAGCATCATGTATTTCAACCTTTAGTGATCCACTAATATCATCACAAAGGACTTGATTCTATTTTGTTTCAATGCATTCTCACGGGTGTGGCAACCAAATGGTTTATTGATCAACCAACCCATTCTCATAGCACCTTTGAGTCCATATCCAATGTGTTCTTAACCTTTTTCAACTTCCAATTTTCCATGATGTAGGAATCGATATTCTCACCAACTTTCTTTAGACTATTGTCACCCATATCATGGACCATATCCATGAATGGCATAGATGTTATACTTATCTATAGAAAATCATGAGAATATCACATTAAACATTTGGATAAAGTCCTACAAATTCTTGAAAACGATGAATTGTATGTAAAAATATCTAAATGTGCTTTTGGGAAATAAGTAGAGTATTTGGGTCATATTGTTTCATAAGAAGGGGTTAATGATCCAGATTTTATGAGCAGAACGAAATGAATACAGATTATTAACAGGTTCTTAACAAAAAATAACAGAGATACAGTAAAACTAGTTTTCTATTCAATAACGAAATAAGATGAAAACTGTAAAATGCAGCGGAAACAAGCTTGTTGGAATGGTGGTGGCTTATCTCTGAGAAGAGATGTGACGGCTACGCTCATTTGCAAGAAGATGCTTACAATGAGGCTCTGAAGGCCTTTTTACAATAAGAAGGAATGTCAAAAATCCTAGACATCCAAAAACCTAACCCTAGGAGATGAAGCGCCAAAAGTCATGTGGGCCCCTTTTGGATAAGTTAGTACATCAACTTCCCGGGGTCGTAACTTTTGCATATGACCTTTGTTTTAGGCGTATGATAGCCCGTTGGAAAGGTATCATCGAGGAGATTCATTTTAGGCACAACATCAAAGGAAATTCTATATTGCAAATCTATTTTCCCGAAAAAAAATAAAAAATAAAAAATAAAAATAAAAACATCGTTTAGGGCCTCAAAACGGCTCCGGAAGTGAAAACTGATAAAAATAGTAAATTACCAAAATTGCCAAAAAATTGTTTTGAGCCAGTTGGAAAAGGTGGGTGGCCACCGATATCCATATGGATCAATCCTCCATCCTTAGGAAGAAATGGTCTCCATTGCATTGAGGTCCCCCATCAGATGAGGAAATTTCTGCTGAATTTGGCCTCAGGTGAGCCACTTTCCTTGGTGCAGGAGTGGCCCTGCTTTGATGACTCGATAAATATGGATCCTTTGTTGTCGAGTACCCTTGATATATGTTTCCACAATATGATCATTGGATGCCTGTTGTATGCAGTCGGGGTTGAGCTCTTTTGGTGTCAGTTGTTCTACTACTTTTGAGGTATCCAATAATGGTGGGAAATAAGGGCGAAGGAGATCCACGCTGAACACTGGGTGCAGGCCAAGGAAAGGCAGAATGTTGAGCTCAAAATAATTATCCCCCATGGCCTCGGTGATAGTGTATGTCCCATAATGGTGTGGGTGGAGCTTCTGATGGGGTCATGTAAGGCGTTCTTTCTGCTAGTGAAACCAAACTTTAATGCCCACCTGAAACTTATGTGGTGCCCGATGTTGATCATGGCGTTGTTTGTACTTGTCATTGGACTTCTGTAGGATATCATGAACCTGTTGGTGGATGTGCTAGATCTTCTCAATAAACTGGGTGGCTTTTTCAGCTTCAGTTGGAGCAGGAGATGATTTGGTCAAGGTGACCACAAGGGGAAGTGCAACATCTATGGGACCCAATGGTTGGAATCCCAACCCCACCTGAAAGGGGATGTGTCCTATTGAGTTATGCAGGGCTCGGTTGTAGATATGATGGACATAGGGAAGGCTCTCATCCCATGTGTGAGGGTGCTTTGAATTATACATGCAAAGGATATGCACAATCATTCGATTTACAACCTCGGTTTGGCCATCTATCTGGGGGTGAAAGGTCGTGGATTTGGTGAGATTGGTTTCGAGTAGTGACCAGAAGCTTGACCAAAATGTGCTGAGAAATCGACTATCTCGATCTGAGACAATGGTTTGTGGGATTCCAAAATGTACCCAGACTCGCTCAAAGAAGATCTTGGCAGTGGCCTCTATTGTGATGCTCTTCTTGCAGGCAACCAGAATCGCCATCTTAGAAAAGAGATCAACAACCACAAAAACACAGTCATTTCCCCACTTGGTGGACAGGAGGCCTGACATGTAGTCCATTGAGATGGATTCCCATGGCCTGTCAGGAGTAGTAAGAGGGGTGTACAGGCCATGTTTCTTAGTGGTTGGTTTGGCAGTAGCACAGGCAGTGCAGGACCTGATATACTTGTTGACCTCTTGTCAAAGTTGCATCCAGTAGAAATGTTTCTTTAGCATCGCCACTGTCTTTTTGACTTTGAATTGTCCTGCCACTTGACTATAGTGGGCTTCCCAGATCAGCTTCGCTCGCTCTCTTGATGGAACACAGATATGGCCCAAACGACACAACAACCCATCCTGAAGATGGAAATTATCAACAACTGCGTTTGCACCCAACATTCGGTAGGTGGTGGTGAATTCAGGGTCTATCTCATAGAGTTGGGGCCATCCAGAGGTCTCATGGTCGCAAGAGTCTAGCACCGTGGTGAGTGTCATGATTGGCAGTCTGCTATGGCAATCAACGATGTGATTGGTGCTTCCTGTTTTATACTTGATGTTGAGGTGGAATTGTTGCAATTATGTGGACCACTTTTGATGGTGGTCATTCTGCAATTTTCCATGTGTCTGCATGAACTGTAGTGGCTTATGATCAGTGTGGATGACTATCTGCTTCCCAAGAATGTAATGTCTCCACTAGCGGTAGCCTTGCACAATGGAGTACATTTCTTTGTTGTAAGTAGGGTACTTATGGACAGTATCTGACAGTGTCTCACTACGATAGGCCATGGGATGGTCGTGTTGAGTGAGAATGGTGCCCACAACATAGTCTAAAGCATATGTCTCAATATCAAAGGGATGTTGCAGGTCTGGTAGTGAAAGTACTAGGGCTAAGCACAAGCACTGCTTCAAATCATTGAACAATTTTTGTTGGGACTAGCCCCACACAAACTTTTCCTTACCACCACCCCTATTTATTTGGCTGAGAGCCCATGCAATATGGGAGAATCCCAACACGAACCTGTGGTAGAAATTGGAAAGGCCCAAGAAGCTTTGAAGCTTAGTGAGGGTGGTTGGGGCTAGCCAGTCACGGATGACTTGGATCTTGGTTGGATCCACATGTACGCCATGCTGATCAATAATGTAGCCCAGGTAATGGACCCTGTCCATGTCAAAGGAGCACTTTTCCAAGTTGGCGTATATCTTGTGTTGCCACAGGGTGTGTTGAATATGCTGCAAGTGTTCGGCCCAAGTCTTGTTGTAAATTAGAATTTCATCCAGATACACCACTACAAAAGTATTGGTGAATGGTCCCAGGATATCGTCCATCATCCTCATGAAAGTGGTTGGAGCATTTGTCAAACCAAAGGGCATGACCAACCATTCAAAAAGGCCTTCCTTTGACTTGAAGGTGGTCTTCCATACATATGTATGTTCTATCGGGACCTGGTAGTATCCAGACTTCAGATCAATATTACTAAAGTATTTGGCCCCCATGAGTTGATCAAGGATTTCGTCGATTTGGGGAATCAAGCACTGGTTTCTGACTGTGATTTTATTCAGAGCCCGGTAATCAATATAGAGTCGCCAGGTTCCATCTTTCTTCTGTACCAGCATGATTGGGGTCCCACAAGGTGATGAACTGGGATGGATGTGCCCATTGTAGAGAAGTTCTTGGATCTGTTGCTTGATATCCTCATTCTCTAACAAAAAGCAGTGATAGACTGGCCCATTGGGAAGCGGTGCACCAGGGGTCAGATCGATGGGGTGATTGACTTGGCAATGTAGAGGTACCCCTGTAGGTGAGGAGAAGATATCTGAGTATTCTTCCATGACCTTATCTACTTGCTTCTGCTATGTGGAGAGGTCGGTCACATAGACCCTAGATGTGGCTGTGATCTTTCTCTTATTCTGAGAGCGAATCATGAAGAAGACAAACTTTCCTGTCTGAGAGATGACCTTCCTGCATTTCTTAGCAGAGATCAAGGAAATAGCACTAGGTGGGACTGCCTCGGGTATCCTGTACAATTTCCTATTCAAAGTAATAATAACACTATGAGGCCTAGACTCATATACAGCATGATGTTTCCATAAATAAGGTTGGCCCAAAAGAACATCACAAACATTGAGAGGAGCAACATCACACAATACCTAGTCGTTGAAGGGCTTGATTTCTTACGACAGTCGGCACTGTTGGATGACGTGGAGATCGCTTCCTTGGTGGAGCCATCCAATGGTGTAGGGTTTTGGGTGCGGCGTTGTTGGTAGGGACAGCAGTTTGATGACCTCTGTTGAGATGAGGTTCTTCTGGCTACCGCTATCAACGATGAAGTGCAGCGGGGTGCCTTTTACCCACATCTGTGAATGGAAGAGGCGCTCTCCTTATTCTGGCTCATCTGGTTTACTAGGCTGGAACTTGGTGGTAGAAATGGTGGCACTGGGTTCTGCATCAATGATCCATATTCCCCTTTCTGGTTTTGGCTCGGAGTCATAACATGCATTTGATTCAGAGGCTTTCACTTCGGCCACCAGCGACTACTTTGAGCGGCAGTCAACAGTGTTATGCCAAGGGCTCTTATGGAAGTCGCACCACATCCCGGTATCTTTCTTTGTATTTCTGGTATCCTTCTTTGATTGTGGCTTGGACTGGTTGTCTAGATACTGTCCATCTTTTCTCTTTCCTTTGTTCTGTGGGTTGGGGGCACCCTTTCCTAGCTTTTGTTGTAAGGAGTTCCCAGGCCCAAATTCTCGTGTCTTTTGTTTGAGCTTCTGCTCGATTTTGAAAGCATATCGGTAGGTCACGCCCAAGGATGAGATGTACAAAAATTCTATTTCAGTATAGATGTATCTATGCAGAGCACCACGATACTTGAGCACAAGACGTCGCTCTGAATCTTTGATACCCAGCTTGGTCTCTTTCTTGTCGCAGTGTGATCCATTTGGTATATAGGTTGTCATAACTTTCGACAGGGTAGTATTGTTCCTTAATAGAATCCTTGAAGGATTCCCAGGTGTCCATGAATGAAAATAATGACGGTTCCTCTATTTCCTTTTTCTCACAGAAATTTTCCCACCAATCTTTGACATGGGGAATGATTTTGAGGAGCACAAAAGTAACATTTTCTCTATTCAAAAAGTTATGGATAGAAAAATACCCTTCTAGTAGATTCAACCACTTGTCTACAACATATGTGTCTATATAACCTTTAAATATATGAATATCGAAGTTTATATGTACCTTGAAGGGGGCGGCGCCTCCGTTCGAAGAAGATGTGTCGCCTATTGGTATCCGTCGAAGGATTTGCGCGAAACTATCCATCATCTCGTTCCTTTTTTGCGTGAGGGCTTCCTCAATCAACAATTTGAAAGGATCTCATGTCATGTCATCTTTATTTTCTCCTACCATGAGAGGTCACTTGGGCATGTGAGAGATTGTGTCCTCAAGAGAAACAAGCTTGAGACCCAACTCTTTGTACTCCGACCTCTTTGGGGACATGCATTAAGACGACAAGGAGCAGACCGCTCTGATACCACTGATCTGGATTTTATGAGAAGAACGAAATGAATACAGATTATTAATAAGTGCTTAACACAAAATAATAGAGATAAAATAAAACGGGTTTTCTATTCAATAACGAAATAAGTTGAAAACTGTAAAATGCAACGGAAACAAGCTTGTTGGAATGGTGGCACCTTATCTCCGAGAAGAGATGTGATGGTTGTGCTCATTTGCAAGAAGATGATTACAATGAGGATATGAAGGTATTTTTACAATAAGTAGTAATATCAAAAACCCTAGACATCCAAAAACCTAACCCTAGGATATGAAGCGCCAAAAGTCACGTGGACCCTGTTTGGGTAAGTTAGTACATCAACTTCCCGGGGTCGTAACTTTTGCATATGATCTTTGTTTTAGGCGTATGATAGCCCATTGGAAAGGTATCATCGAGGAGATTCATTTTAGGCACAATATTGAAGGAAATTCCATATTTCAAACCTATTTTCCCAAAAAAAACATTGTGTAGGGTCTCAAAACGACTCCAGAAGTGAAAACTGCTAAAAATAGTAAATTACCAAAATTGCCAAAAACCTGTTTTGAGCCAATTGGAAAAGGTGGGTGGCCATCGATATCCATCTGGATCAGTTAAGGTGGACCCTCGAAAGATCCAATCTATCATAAAGTATCATATTCCTAATAATATCAAGAATCTTAGAGTATGTTTGGGTCTTACAAGATATTATAGGTAATTTGTTAATAATTATGCATGCATTGCAAGCCTAGTGACATCTCTTTTGAAGAAAAAACCATTTTTATAATGAAGAGGCTAATGTGGCATTCTCACTCTTAAAGGATGCTATGTTTTCTACACTATTATTGGAAACACCTAATTTTGGAAAAACGTTCATAGTTGAATGTGATGCATTGTGACAAGGAATTGGAGCAATATTCACACAAGAAGGAAGTACCATTGACTTTTCAAAGTAAACAATTCAAGGGAAAAGACTTGGTGAAATATACATATGAAAAAGAAATGGTATAAATTTTACAAGCAATAAAAAATGGTGACAATATCTCATTGGGAATCATTTCAAAGTCAAGATAGACCATGATAGCCTAAAGTACTTTTTGGAGCAAAGATTGTCGTCAGAAGATAATAAAAAAATGTGTAGCAAAAATGAAAGGGTTTGATTTTGAAATAATCTACAAAAAGGGGAAGGATAATGTGGTAGTACGTTCCCTTTCTATAATATAAAAAGCCTCAAGTTTATATTCCATTGCGTCTTCTATTCATGTGTGGTTGTAAGAAGCTTGCCATGAATGTCAAGATGACAATAGTACAAGACATAAAATACAATTTCTAAAAGAAAGGATGAGCTCTATGGAACATTGGGAGTGAAAGAAATATATCATTTGTTACAAGGGTGCAATATTTTTATTCCCTCAATAAAATTTGAAGCAACAAGTATTAAGTGAGTTTTATTATTCTCTGATGGTAGGACATTCAAGGTTCCTTAAAACATATCAAAGGATCAAAAAATATTTTTGGGGAAGGAATGAAAAAAATATTCAAAAAATTCTAAGAGAATGTCAAGTGTGCCAAAGAAATAAAGGAGAGATAGTCAAGGATCCAATGTTACTTCAACCTTTACACATACCTAATGAAATATGGGAAGAGATATAAATGGAGTTCATTAAAGGTTTACCAAAATTGTAAGGTAAGGATGCCATTTTCGTGGTTGTGGATAAAATCACAAAAAATGCACATTTTTGTGGAATTGAAAGTACATGCACTGCAAGCCAAGTGGCATAAGTGTTCATGAAGGAAATTCATGAACTTCATGGGTTTCCTAAATTAATAGTAAGTGATAGAGATCCAAAATTTATAGGAATATTTTGGAAAGAGTTATGGAAGATGAGTGGAACAACACTAGTTATGAGTTCAACATATTGTCCACAAATAGATGGTCAAATAGAAATAATTAACAAATGTTTAGAGGGTTATTTATGTGTATATTATTTAGAAAAGTAATATCAATGGGTGAAGTGGCTTCCTATAGAAAAATGGTGGTATAATACCACCTATTACACATCTACTAAGATGCCTCCATTTGAATCTATTTATGGATATACGGCTCCTAGTATCACATACGTTTTGCAGGACCGGTCCAAAGTATAGGAAATAGACTCACATATTGAAAAAACTAAAGAAATTTTGAAAACTCTTAAAGAAAACCTTCAAATGGTGTAGAATAGGATGAAGCAAAAAGCATATCACAATCGACGTCAAAGACAATTTGAGGAGGGTAATTCAGTATTTTTAAGACTAAAACCTTACAAATAATCTACTCTCAAACAAAAGAAGAATCAGAAACTAGCTCCAAAATCTTATGGACCCTACAAGATTATTCACAAGATTGGACAAGTGGTGTATAATTTATATTTTCCTTCGTCTTGCATTCATAATGGTTTTCATGTGTCTTTCCTAAAAAGGTTCCAAGACAAATTGTGCTAGTGTAGACAGAACTTTAGAATTATATGAGAAGGGAAGTTGACTCTTGAACTAGAAAATTTCATAGATCAACATTCTCTATCTCTTCCGATATAGGTGGATAGTGGTGGCCACTCACATGTTCCACTAATTCAAAATGGTTCCACATATTGGTAGTTTTTCTATGGTTTTTTGAGTCCCAAACTTATGGGGCCTTTTTTAGGCCCTAAATGACATTTTTTTGGCTCAGAAGAAATTAATGTTGGAAGATTGGTTGTCGTCATTGATGTCAACCCTAGTCATGGGTTTTGGACCACAAGATTTATGAAGGTATTTGGACATGAAGGAAAATGCACATGTAGATACAACACTCATGGATGGATAGTATACAGCATTTTGTTTCTGGTGGTATGTGGCACGTCACGTGGATCCTCATGGTTGAGGAGAAATGAATTTTTTAAGATGACAAAGTGAATTGAAGAAGGAAGTACATGTAGGCCCTGAAGAAGAAGGAAGTACATGGTGGGCCCTCAAGATACTCAAAGAAAAGAATTACAAAATAAGAAAGTGTCAGTCGGAACTAATGTTAAAAGGAAGTGACATAAATGGTATAAATAAACATTATACATTCATTTGATACAAGTCAAATTTCAGAGGAAACAGAAGAAAAGAAGGCTTCGATTTCAAGGGAGGATGAAGTTCTTTGGTGATGTAAGTGTTCTTAAGGTATGTTATTTTCAGGTCATCTTACCATTTTGCTATAATTTTTTTATAGAATTATTCAAATAGTTAAATACTATGGTATTGAGAAGACATATCAAGGTACCTCGGGTAAAAACTTCAGCTCTTGATTCACTATAATTATGGAGATTCACTTTGTGGAAGATAGGGTTTCAGGACTAGCCCCGGTTAGTCAATAAACAGATGTTCCGTAAAGTCATAACTTCTTCTTATAGAGAGAATCCAAATGAAGTGGGAAAAATTTCATTGGAAATATTATGGACTTTAGTTTCTTTTTTAAGCAGTTTTAATCAGATGTTAATTCATTGAGTGGGAATTATGTAAAAGTTCACTCTCCTGAATAGACCGTAATTGAATAAAGTTTGTTCAATTCTCTCTATAACTTCTTTCTTGGGAGGATTCAAGGAGTGAAAATTGAGGAGTTTCAGGAATACATTGAGTAATATTATCTTACAGGATCAGAGTACTCAAGAAGAATCGAAGAATTTCATAAATTGAAGAAGTCTCAGAAGATTATCAGTTCTATGTGATGATTGCTTGATGGTGATGATTTAATGTAAAGTTTTATTATCTATAATATATTCTTGGGTGGAAGGAAGGGGAAAGGATGGAGAGTTCAAATTCCTCTTGATATTGAGGATTGTATCTTCATCTGGAGGTTATCCTCCCTTTACATTTGGAAGTTGTAGATCCCTTTGGAATTCATTATTTCCTTTGAACAATAACTATTGATTATTTATCATATATTGTGCATGGTGTATTGTGGTGTATTGGTAACTCCTTATACTATTGTTCATTTCATTGATATAGTTGAATGGCTACATAAGTTGAAAAAGGTTTTAAATTTTACTTTGATATCGACTCCACCTCTCAAGATTGCAATAATTGGTATCGAGCAGGTGCCTTCGCACGCTTAACCAATCGGAAGGAAAATCCCAAGGTAGATGGATGACCATTAGGACATTTAAAATGGGATTCAAAATTGATGGAAGAAATTATGAATACTGGAGTGATAGAGTGAAACTACCTAATGTCTTTGGGAGTATACATTTGGAACTCAGTTGTAAATGGCTAACGTAATCCCAAATAATGCTCCAGCCTATCCAAATGAGAAGAATCTCATGAGTTGTAATTCAATCCGCATTACGTTATCTCCTATAAACATTGGCAATTCAACCATTGCTAGCAAGGTGATGGGTTGCAACATTTCTAAATAGGTATTGGACAAACTCAAGAGTATATACTAAGGTGATCCAAAAGTTAAGCAAAGTCTATCAATCCACATAGATAATTTGAAAATTTGAAGATGAATGAAAAGGAAGATATTGCAACCTATCTTCTTAGAGTTGATGAAGTTGTTAATGTTATAAGAGGATTAGGTGAAGAGATCGATGAATCATTGGTTGTACAAAAGTGTTGAGATCACTTCGAGTATGATGCTAAGGTCTCCATTGAAGAAACTAGGACTCTGGACCAAAAATGACACCGGATGAATTACATGGGACTCTTATGGCATATGAAATGAGAATAGGGTACAGAAAGTGACTAGACAAACAATGAAGCAACCTTTAAATCCATAAAGAAGACAAAAGACAAGGATAACAACCTTGATGAAGAAATAGCAAATTTCGTAAGAAGGTTCCAGAAAGAAGTGGAAGATACAAAGGTAAGTCTCCTCTCAAATGCTTTAATTCTGGTAGAATAGGACATATTGTTGAAAAATTGTTACTATAAAAAGATAAGTCTCAACAATAAAAGAGCTTCTTACCCAAGGATGATGACATCTCCTCATGAGAGTGATGAAGAAGATAATGATGGAGGAGAAGTCCTCTTCATAACCCAAGAAACCCAGATGATGATCAAGAATTCTGAAGAAGAAGAAATCATTTAGAAGAAGATTCAGATGAAGAACTCAACCTTGATTCCTTTGGGGATACAAAGACAATGCAGAGAAAGTGAACAAGAAGATGAGAATCTTGAAAGTTGAAGCCATTGTTGAAACTAAAATAACAAGCTTAGAAACACAAACATAATTCTAAAAGGAATTGAGTAGTTGTGAAGAAGAGAATTACAAGCTTGAAAAGACCATTAATAGCTTGAAGGAACAATTAGAATATTATGGAGAAATTGAAAGGCACTGATCACACAAAGGGGGAGCTACTATTGACTTACAAAAAGTTGAAGAAGTTCAAAAAACATCAAAAATTAGATGAGATCCTTAGGCCAAAGATCTCCAAATGACAAGACAGACTAGGATAGAATGACGCTTTGAAGACAACAAAACAAGAGAAGGAAGTTGAAATTGATGAAACCAACACTCCAAAAAACGTTGAACAACAAGATAGAAAAACTACAGGAATTAAGAAGGAAATTTATATATCAAGAAGTCCTCTCCATCATGTAAAGAAAGAAATAATTATGAAGGAACTATAGAAGAATAGATCGTGGACCCAAATGGACCACACCACAAAGCATCATCAATTTACTCCAATGTATCAAAATTTGTTTCTTGGAGATTGTTATACTTGTGAAATTTTGGACACAAGGCAATCAATTGTAGAATCAATGAAAGGAATAACTATGCAAGCCAGCATGAATGAAAATATAGATATGAAAAATGTTCAGAGACCTTTAAAAATAAATTATAATCCATTTGAACCATTAATGAATCAAAATATTGTATGTTACAAGTGAATAATCTTGGTCACAAAGCACTAGATTGGCAGAGAGATGAAGGAAGATAACTATATGTCAAATTTATACCAACTATAACATGGAAAAAGGAAAGAAATTACTACACAATGAAAATTGTCTAATAGCATTAGTCGCTAAAGAATGCAAAGAAGAAGATGAATGGTTCATAGACAAGCAAGCTCATCTCATATGACCGAGATCAAAAGAAAATTTGTCAACTTGAAGAAAAAGGGTGGAATGTTGCATTTGGAGATGACTCATCTACCAAAAATACTTGGAAAAGGAATTGTAGCTTGGAAGAAATAAAAGTAGGAAAAGTCTCATTGGCTGAAGATTTGAAGCATAATCTCCCTGCTGTCAAGAAAAATATGTGATCAAGATACACTCCTACGCTTGACTCCCAAAATGTAAAATCGAGAAAATAACTCAGAAGATTGGTTGCAAATGCAAGAAGAACAAACAACATACATCCTAGACATGAAGAAGAGAGAAGACATAAGCCACACAAAAGGATTCCAAGGAAGAAAAAAGTCTCAAAGACCAAAAATTAAGGATGAAGTATTATTGAGTGCCACATGTTTAGGGGAGCAACACCAAAGAAGAAGGCTGTCACTTTTCCATTAAAATCAGGGGGAGATCCATACCCTTTGCCATTGATGTCAAGGAGAGAAATTGGGATCATGATGATAGAGATGAGTGTTGGGCCACCAATAACAAAGGGGGATATTGTTGGATGATTGGTTGTTGTCATTGATGTCAACCCTAGTCATGGGTTTTGACCAAGAAGATTGATGAAGGTATTTGACATGAAGGCAAATGCACATGTAGATACAAAAACTCATGGATGGATAGTATACATTATTTTGTTTCTGTTGATATGTGGAATTCCACGTGGATCCCTAAAGTGGCTGAGGAGAAATGAATTTTTAAGATGATGAAAGTGAATTGAAGAAGGAAGTACATGTAGGCCCTAAGATAATTAAAGAAAAGAATTGAAGCAAATAAGAAAGTGTCAGTCGGACCTAATGTTAAAAGGAAGTGACATAAATGGTATAAATAAAATAATTATACATTCATTTGATACAAGTCGAATTTCCTATAGAAATAAGAAGAAAAGAAGGCCGGATTTCAAGGGAGGATGAAGTATTTTGATGATGTGTTCTGTTGCATGTTGATTTTCAGGTCATCTTACCATTTTGCTATAACTTTTTCTAGAACGATCTCAGATGGTGAAATAGCTATGGTATTGAGAAGACATATCAAGGCAATTCCTCGCAAAAATTTCATCTCTTGATTCGCTATAATTATGGAGATACACTATGTGGAAGATAGGCTTTTTTACCAGTCCTGAAGCTAATCAATAAACGTAGTGTTCCGGTAAAACAACATAATTATTCATCGAGAATCCAAACGATGTGGGACAAATTTCATTGGAAAGAGTACGGACTGTAGCTCTTGTGTGATATTTTCATAATCAGATGTTAATTATTGAGCGCGGGCATTCTATGCACTTCACTCTCCTGAATAGAACTTAATTGAATAAAGTCTACCATTCTTTCTATAACCTCTTTGGGAGGATTCAATGAGTGAAATTGGAGGAGTTTCGTAGAATTACATTGAGCAATTATCTACAGGATCAGAGTACTCCAAGAACTGAAGAATTGCATAAATTGGAAGAAGTCCGTGGAAGAATTATCGTAGTTTTATGTGATGATTGATGGTGATGATTTAATGTAAAGTTCTTTTTTATTATCTCTCATATATTCTTGGGTGGAAGGAAGGGGCAAGGATGGAGAGTTCAAATCTCTCTTGATATTGGAGGATTGTATCTTCCTCTTGGAGTTTTATCCCTCCCTTTACATTTGGAAGTTGTAGCTACCTTTGGAACTCATTACTTCCCTTGAACAATAACTATTGATTATTTCTCATATATTGTGCATGGTGTATTGTGGTGTATTGGTGTAACTCTTATACTATTTTTCATTTCTCATTGGATATAGTTGAATGGTTTAAGTATAAGTTGAAAAAAAAATTAAATTGTACTTGATATTGATTCACCCCCCTCTCAGTATCAACAATTAACATGTGCTTGAATGTAGATGTTAGGCCGAACGAAATGTATACTCATCAGCTATACCTTTCTGATGAGGTACTGAGTACCCCAAAAAAATATCATATGAAAAAGTTGCACCCCCGAGAAATTGATGTATCAACTAACCACATCGGGGCCCACAAACATTTTGGCGTTTCATCTTTCAGGGTTAGGGCTTTGGACGTTGAGGGTTTTCTCATTGATGCATTATGTTAAAAATCCTTTTCCTCCTCTTTGTAATCAACTTCTTGTGAATGAGCATATCTAACACATCTCTCTTTTCAGAGATAAACTACCACCATTCTAGCTAGCTTGTGTGCTTTACATTTTATAGTCTTTTGTATTTTATACAATCATTAATAGAATCTGAGTTTTAATGTATTATTGTGGTCCTTGAAATATCTCTATGTATTTCCGTTTTATATCTATGCCTTCATGTCATTCTTAATACAATATGGATCAGTGGTATCAGAGAAGTCCACTCTTTGTTGTTTCTCTGTGCATGTCCCCGATGAGGTCAGGCTACCAAGTGTTGGGTCTCGAACTAGTTGATCTTGGGGAAGAACACTACTTCCAGCACAAGAAGCCTCCCATGGAAGAATAAAAGATAGATGAAGGACCAGGAGATCCTATCAAACTGTTAATCGAGGAATCCCTTGTGCGACAGAGGAATGAGATGATGGATGATTTCTCCCATATCCTTCAATGATTTCCAACAATAGCATAGGCACCTTCAACTAGTAGTCACTTCAGAGTTGTGATTCCCTTTAAGGTACAATTTAACTTTGATATTCCTTTATTTGAAGTCCAAATAGACGTCGACACTTTGGAAAATGGTTAAGTCTACTAGAGGGTTATTTTTGAGTCCAAAAATTTTCCAACAATGAAAATATCACCTTCGCACTACTTAAGTCCCTTGCCATGTCATATATTGGTGGGAGACTTAATATGATCAATATGTCAAAGATGAGTCTGCAATTTTTGGGCCAAGACCCACTTTGGCAGATTCTTTTGATGCCCTTAAGGATAAATACTACCCTATTGGAAACTATGATGACCAGTACACGAGATGGAAAACTCTGTGTCAGGAGAGAGACCAGACGATGCACAAAGTTGGGTATTAAATACTCCAAGCAACAGTTGGTTCTAAAATATTGCAGTTTCCTACATAGGTACATCCAAACAGATATGGATTTCATGTACATCTCCTCACTCAAAGTCGCTTACCAATATGTTGTCAAAATCGAGGAGAAGTTCAAGCAAAAGAATAAGGGGGATTTTGGTTCTACAAACCCATCATAGAAAAATAATGGTAAAGGTGGCCCTAACTCCCATGGAAAAGGACAGATCAAATATGGCCATCCCCAACACAACCAGTCCAAACCACCGAAAAAGAAGGGTAATGAGAATTCGAAGAAGGACACTAGAAAATGGTGCGAGTTCCACAAAATCCCTTGGAAAAATATTGATGAATGTCACTCCAAATAGTCATTCTTGGCTAAGAAGAAAGCCTTGGGGTTGGATGTTGACTCAGACTTTGATTCATAACTAGAAAAGGGAAAATGAATCATTTACATGGAACCCGTTCTCACCATCGCTACCACAAAATTCCAACTAGAGGAACCAGAGGAGCATGAATAAGGGGAGTTCTTGTTCCACTCACAGATGTGGCTGAAGGGGAACCCACTTCATTTCATTGCTGAAAATTGTATCCAGAAGAAAATAATCTTAATAAATGTCATCAAGAGTTTTAACCTAACAATGACATCGCATCCTTGGCCATACAACATCGGTTGGCTCAACTAGGGATGAGACATTCGCTTTAGCCAGTAATATCGTCTGCACTACGACATCAAACCCTTCAAATACAAAGGATTGTGTGATGTTCCACCCATTGAATTTTGTGATGTTTTGTAAGGAAAATCATATATGTGGAAGCATCATGTTTTTTATGAATCTAGGCCCCGTAGTGTCATTATTACTTTGGGAGGTCAACTCTACAGGGTACTGGAGGCAATCCGAACTACTGCGGTCTCTTTGATCACTATGAAGAAGTTCATAAAGGTGGTCTCTCAGACCGAGATATTTTTCCACTTTATGGTTCGATCAAAAGGTGAATGGAAGGTCATTGCAGCTGCCAAAACCTCTGCACAGGGTCTCTCTACACATCAACAACAAGTGGACAAGATAGTAGAAGAGCACAAAGACATTTTTGCCTCACCTAATGGGGTGTCTTTTCACTATCTGGTAAAGCACTAAATTGATTTGAAACCCAATGATCCTCTACCTCACGGCCCTATATACAAGTGTTCTATTATGGAGAATGAACAAATAAAACGCTAGATCCAAGAACTAATTTTTAAGGGCCACATCAAACCAATCTCCTCACATTGAGGAAACCCAATTGTTTTGGTACAGAAGAAGGATGGGACATGGCAACTTTGTATTGATTACAGGACCCTAAACAAGATCACGGTCAAGAACCAGTACCCAATCCCCTATATTGACGATCTTCTCGATCAGCTCAAGGGAGCCAAATTTTTTAGTAAGATTGATCTAAATTCAAGATACCACCAGGTGTCAATTGAGAAAATTGGTGTATGGAAAACAACATTCAAGTCTAAAGAAGGTCTCTTTTGGTGGCTATTCATGCATTTAGGCTTGACTAATGCCCCAACCACATTCATGTGAATTATGGATGATACATTGTGGCCATTCACAAACTCCTTTGTGGTCATATATCTAGATGACAACCTCATCTTTAGTGAAACCTGGGAGGAACATTTGGAGCACATTCAATAGGTCTTAGTCACCTTGCGATAACACAAGTTATATGCCAATTTGGAGAAGTGTTCCTTCGGCATGTAGAGAATCCAATATATGGGATACATCATGGATGAGTAGGGTGTGCATGTGGATCCAACCAAGATCCAAGCCATCCATGATTGGTTGGACTTGAAGACATTGACCAAGCTCTACATATTATTGGGCCTCGCCTGTTGGATACACCAAACACACTAAGAGTGGGGGTTGAATTAGTGTGTGGATATTTTTATACTTCTTTCCAAACTTTAGTTAGCAACCACTTCAAACATTGGTATTCATTCACAATTAGCTACTTGCATATATCAACAACATACATCAATAATAGATAACTATAAACCATCACCACAATGAACACAAAGAACACTAGATATATGTGTAAGATTTATGTATTATGTGTTACATCAGACTAAAATATCCAGGGTTTATAAGTACCAACTGAAAAGAGAACCAACTCTCAATACAAGACCCAAATTTCATATCTCAACACCAAATGAGATGTGAGGAATCCAATCCTCAAGTACAAGACCCAACTTGTAGATAGAAAACAATATTTCAAGTCTTATCTACAGGTATGTGACATGTATATTCCGGAACACGCGTATGTATGTGTCATGTTCTCTTTTATCATGCGTATGTATGTGACATGTCCTCTGGCATCCTATGTACACCATCAGAAAAACTAGGGTTTATAGTTTTCTTCAACACTGAAACTTTGTTGCCTCAATCACATCCACTTGTAACCTGTCACTGCATCCAACCAATTCCATATATACCATGTCATCAATGAAGCATCTCCAACAACCTATTCATGTCCCTCATTCATACATCATCATACAACATAGATATCCCTCAACAATATCAGAATTGTACCATACATAAGAGTGTTGTTCACTCAACCAACCAACCAACATATACCATATCCAAGTATCACAACAACCATATCAAGAATGCATCAATAATTCATCACACCATAAGAATATCTAAGAATCAACACACATGTAACCTTACTATATCTTATGTAAATGATTTGAACTCGTAGAATGTTGATCTGGGAAATTGCTTCGGACTTCAGGGACCTGGCACCAACATCAACTCAAGTTTTCATGTCCTTTTCATATATACGTGACCTATCATCTTTTAGCTCGCAGTTGTATGTGACCTAGTCTTATGTGGCCTGTGTATGTATGTGACCTGGTCTTATGTGGTATGTGTATGTATGTGACCTGGTCTTATGTGGCATGTGTATGTATGTGACCTAGCCTTCTATATCAACTTAAGAAAACTAGGGTTTCTGAAACTCTACAACTCCAAATATTTCGTCGTCACTCCTTTTTCTATCTCAGACTTGTGTAACTTCAGATGTATCAGTGAATACCTACAATGAACCTTTCACAAAATAATAGATATTCAATATGCTCAATAGTATATTACTATAAGAGACCCTTTCTCTCTTGGTTATACTCTCCAACTAGCTTCCTCTAGGGGTTACCTTATAACTTTATTACCCAACTTCCTTATTTTAGGGCTAACCCACTTCTAACTAATTTGTCCACTTACAACCACTTTATCCACAAACAGTATTCTCACCACCTCTAGTTTCAACTAATTTATTTTTAATTATTTTCTTATTGCAACAACTTAACCCATGATTAACTCCTAGTTGCAACCACTTTGACTAGTCAATTTCTTTTAGGAGCTTCTAAAATAATTTGACTTATTTGACCTTCTAGGGGCTTCTAGATAACTCATGAGGGTTCTCCAAGTTTACCAAGCCATATATCCTCAACCGTGAGGAACTGTGTGATGTACCACATATCACCAGAAATGGCACAACATGTACTATCCATCCATGATATTCTCACTTGCAAATTCATTGATCTTCATTACATTATTCCTCAACCAAACTTGGGTTCCATAACCACACCTATGGGTTTCTTGTAGAGTTATTCAAAGCGTTTTCTCGTGAGGGACATGCTAAGAGATACACCATAAGGAGACCACTTTGGAGACTTCTCCAATTATACCCATCACATCCATCCAACCAGTTGTCCAATGATCTCGTCCACATCTCTGGGGATTTCGAAATGTGCTACTAGACATACTCAAGGGTTGAAATCAATCTCTAAGGGTTGACATCAATATAGAATATCATTCTCCAAGGGTTGACATCAATGAAAACCAACTATCCAAACCAATTTTCCATCAATCTAGACCAACTCCAAACCAGTTGTCCATCAAACTAGAACAATTGTCTAACAATACCCCCCTTTGTCATTGATGGATAGCTAAGAAAAGGCACAATGCGCAGGGACAATATATGACTGGCCACTGTAGACTCCCCAAGAAACACTCTACATCCTCAATTCCTCAATTTTACATTGGGAAATGCATGCATCCCACAACTGACCGCGATGGTGTGTTCCCTGGATGTTTGTTCCCCAACCCCATTGAGCATAATGACGACTCCAACATATATATTAAAGAAATGGTTAGCCAATGGATCTTATCAAAACCAACCAAGCCTTCTCTTCTACCTCTCATGCGAACACTGACTGGCCACGCTCGGATGCAAATACATAGCGACTCACTTGGGGTCGCTCTGTCCCTTTATGTTGAGATTTTATGTAATTTTGGAATTCATACCTAAGTGTAATTGTATTGGTTATTCCTATGTGTAATTGTGAAAGGGTTTGTTGATAAGTCATGTCTTTTAGGTATTTTAGAGTATAAATAGAGTTTATATCAAGTCATTTTGATCACTCGTTGAATATAAGTATAAGAGAGTAGTATGAAATTATCTAGGAGGCTATTCTTGGTTCATGTCTCGGTCTTTGTGGTCTTGATTTTGTGAAACAACATTGTATGACATTATACATGTTGGAGGAATCTATACTGAGGAAAGTTTGTAGGGTTTTCTCCCCCTTGAGGGTTTCCTTGAGGATATATCTTGTTGTTCTATGGATATATATCTTTCAATTGTGATCCTTTTGCATATATATATATATATATATATATAATATCATCTCTCTTCAAAAATCAACACTCTAAGCCACTAATAAATTCTCGTCAGGGTGCATAGAACCATGCTTCACACCTCTGGCGAGTAAACTTGCAAATGGGTTTTGTCATCTACATCTTTATTAATTTTGAAGATCTGGCAGCGGAAACATATTGAAATATTAATGGTTGAGGTGACAGGTAATCCTCACACATTCACTACATCTAATTATGGAAATGACTACTCATTAACACTGTTGGAAAGAGGACGATTTCCTCAATTCATAATAAAAGCGACAATTACTTGTAAAAATCAACGCATGGCTCGACATTAAGGCATGTCTGACAAAACACTCTTGAGCATGTTGATCCCAATGACTGCACTGGGGCAGAGTACCAACCAACTGAATGAAAATATGGAACAATGACTTTGCATGCATGACCAACCAAGTCTCATTATGGCTCAATTCAATTTAAAACCACCCTTACCTTCCACTTTCTTACCAGTTATTTTTCTTTGTGCTACACATATCGTCACTAATCCCACATCCTAGTTCACAAAAAAATTCTAGCACCATTACCACCAATTCTGAAATGGCTTCATCTAGCCAATCCAAAGCCCGGACAAAGTCTAAGGCCATGAAAGAAATGTTGCTTCCTAATCAGGTAATTCCCTGTGGAGTCCTAATTGAAGGCCTTCCATTCTGAAAAGTCCCCCTCCTCAAGTGTATCAATTATAATGTTCGCGAATCCCACCAGATTCCTAAACTTTAGCTGAAACGATACATAGAGGTCATTCGACACGACGATGGAAAAGATAAAATGATATGATCATACAAGAATGGGCATAACCCTTGAATCTTATCCCTTCTTAAATGTCCACACTTCAGTCGAGTTGAGGTCATCTGGTCATGTGTTTGGTTCCTCCTCACCAAAATAAAAGGGGCATACATTTGGTTGGACCAACCATATATCATCGACCAAGCCATTATACACAAAGTCTATGGTTTACCCAATCTCGGTGAGAATCCATCCAACACTCTTAAAGTAATGGATGCACCATTGGAGGAGGTGTATTCTAAATACAACACACAAAGAGGAAAATGTGACATTCTCATCCCTGCGTTAAATGATTCATTAGTCTGGTTTGCAACTCAGCTCCTTTCATGTAAGCTTATTCCCAAATGTTGAAAGGAAGAATGTCTGATCGGGGTCATTCTGGCAATCAAGCATGGCATTGACGGGCATCAGATGGCTTGGGATCCTTACCTATTTAAATATTTTTTCACTGACTTCCTGAATCTCAGGATGAGGGGAAGGAGTTTCATTATAGTTGGGTCATTTTATTCTTGGGTATTACACTCTAGAAGTCACCCCAGACTTTGAAATCAATATGGTGACTGCCCCCTCATTTCTTGTTCTCGGTTCTTATCATTCTAGCATTCCAAGGAGGTTGAGGAACAATTTTTTATTTCTAAAGTGCTCAAGCAATGGTACACCCAGTTGATCAATGTGTATGTGAGAAAGTCCTCATCCCATCCCACATATTCAACAAGTATGAACATCATATTTGAGTTACAATTAAATTCCATAATGTGGTCATCTTTCCTCACACAACTACATGGAAATTGAAAATCATACTCACCTTTTGTATTACGGAAAGAGATATTATCGTGGGAGATAAAAAAAAAATGGTCAACCCAGGACCAGCCTCCCTTCCCAGATATACAATCAAAATTTGAAATCAAGTCAAATAATTTTCAATGCCAACCCAATATTGTAATGGAGGGAGACAAGACAGCATCAACAGCCACGAATATAAAATCTCCCCACTCCCTTGCATGTCCTCAAAACATGATTGGGTATGATGCGGACACTTCCAAAACCAAGAAGAGAAAGCAGGTGTCCAACACTCAAATACCATCTCAGATAACCATTGACTTGAGGTCTGAATTTGATCCTTCACCTCCACTACAACCAAACCCAATTTGAGAAGAAGTCGCATTTCCTACATTTTTGTCCAAACCCTGTTGTGCGGCCAGTAAAATCCAATGTACAATGTCCCATAAGAAAACCGAGGAGGGTTCTTCCACTCAAATCCAATAGGTTTCCAAATTGATGAAAGATATTTTTATGCAATTAGCCAAACAACAAGTCTCCCACATTGACATGATCAGGAATATGCATATTTTAGGCCAACGTTTTTCTCTTCCCTCCTTACCAAAATATCCATCTTCAACTAATCCAGCCCTAGAGGTTTTGAGATCCATTCATTTCCAAGTGATCAGTGTCAATCCACTCGCGATCATCTCATTAGTCTCGGCCAGAACCAAACTGGACTTGTCACAAGTCCCTACAATGAACATCTAGAACTTTATCACTTCCCTAGTCCATGAGCTCAGAGAATGCCAATAATCCATCCACCAAGAACATTCCCAGTTACATCTCAGCTACAAGAAAGAGCGTTCCATTCATGATGCCACGTGATCCATGTTACAATGGGAATCGCATGTGCGTCAGGACCTTGAAGAGGCTTAAAAAAAATTATAAGACCTACACATGGTTAAAATGGCCGCACACGCAGAAACTCAGGGCCAATATGCAGTCATGCTTAGCGACCACACCGATATGGTCACCACTCTTAATGAAGCCTATTCCCTGGTCTTCCCACAGGAAACAATGAAAATGGATATTCCAGCTCTGCAGAAAATGAAAGGGGTCGTCGAGCACATTTAGGTTCTACATTCATAGAATCACAAACTTAAGAACCGACTACAACAACTAAAATTGAAGGAGAATTCCCTCTAGTAACAAATTTCTCAGGCCATCACCACCCTTCAATAGAGTCGCAACCATACGCAAGGCTTCACCGAGATATTCACTCAAAGCTTCAAATTGTGGGATTATTTATAGATCCCTATTGAGCTCACAAATCTCTATGATCAGACTCGCGTAGTAGAGTCTGAGGGAATGTAGCAAAAACAGGACATGAGTTTGTTTCTTCCCAAAGAGCATGTCAGAGTAATGCATGTCATTGCCACATGAATGAAGGAGATCACTATAGCTAGGTATAAACAACAAAATATGCAAGAGTTGATCACTTCAATGGTTGACAGTGTTGTGGACTAGTATACTCATCTCTCTGACATACGAGTTGTCGCCAACCCCCTCGTCGAGAAAATCAACATCACATATCTAACAACCTCTCAGGTCACAACCATCGACGTCGAGACAACTATTCAACTTTCCAAGGATCTCCAAGGCTAATTCAACGAGATCAAGCACCAGTATAGGAATTCATTGCAGAAGTCAAAACAATTATGTCATCCACTGGGATGGTCATTTCATAAAGTAACTGACTTGAGGATGAGCCAGATAATAGTGGTGGGGTCATTTTGGCACCCAAATTTTTAGGTTCAATCTTTCATGCACCTAAGTAAATGTACAATGAATGACATAGAGTACACGTTGGACCATGTTTTTTTAGTTGCATTCCAAGCTTAAATTCTACCAAGTGTGAGCGAGTCTGATTTTTTTCAGTTGCACCGAAAATCAAGAAGACACCGTCCGGAATCAAGAAAAGAATCATTTGGAAATCTCCTCAAATAATTACTGCCAACAACATACAAGGATGTCGGAATTCTAGAGAATGAGTTGGCCAGATAGTTAATATCACCATTGATACAGAAAGTCTATGTGGAGTGTTGGCAGACACCATAAGCGTTCGAGGCAGTTTTGTCAAAAAAATGAATGGAGAAGAGTAGAAATATATAACGCTCCCCAACAGAGAAATCTATAAAAGGAAGCATTGTGATAAAAAATTAGGGTTGGTTAGCTAGCTAGATGTTGAGGAGAAGAGATTCATGAGGAGAAGAGATTCATTTAGTCCTTAGTACCGAACTCACTCTGAGCTTGTTGTAATATTGTACTTCTTTGAATGCATTTATGTATGTTGTACATCTTGATTTTGAGCAAAGGAGCATTGTGTGACATGTTGTAATTATGAGGGTTTATATAGAAAAAAATATGAAGTTCTATGGTTGTCATATGTATATGTCCTGCGCAATTTATATCTCGGTTGTGATGGAACGGCTCCAGTAATAAATATGTGATAGTTTTGATCCATTCTATGTCTATCATGTATGATTTGACTATGTGTGTGTATTATTTTAATTCTTACTCCTAATAGTTTTTCATATATGAGCTGCAAGGATGCCAATCCTGATGAATTTTCATGTGTTTATCCTTCATCCATGTCACAAGACCTTATGGTCTCTTTGATCTTCTCTACATCTCGGGTGAGACCTTCCTCGACCTTGGTCAAGGATTGATATGTCGGTGCTCTGGGGTTTTTGTTGGATAACTCTAGACAAACCCTAGGTCTAAACTCCCCAACATTAAGAAGGATGTGCGCAAGCATGGACCAAAACTCCCAACAGCCATTATCAACATTGGGTACCACACAAATTTTAGGTGGGAGATAAGGTATGGTTGCATTTGCAAAAAGAAAACCTCAAAAGACCCCATCGGAAGCTCTTCCCACTCTGATATAGACCTTACACCATCATCAAGGTTGTTGATGAGAATGGTTTTAAATTAAGTATTCCCCCTTTTGCTTGGATTGCACCTGGTATTTAATGTGGAGTTAATTCACCAATACTTTCCACCTCTCCTGGACACTTAAGACGAGGTCGAGCACTTGGCCCCTATATAACTCAATATTGAATGGATTGAACAAGAAACAGTTGATCAGATCATGGAAACCAAGATGAAGGGCACCTTCCAGCAAAACATCCAACTATATCGGGTCATCAAAGCAAGGAATCTTCTTCACCAGGGAAAGTGGCTCACCAAGAGTTAGATTCAGCAGAAGTTTCCCATATGATGGAGTAACTCGATGCAATGGGGACCATTTCTTCCTAAGGGGGCAGGATTGTTCTAGGTAGATAATAGTGGCCACCCACCAGTTCCACTAATTCATAATGGTTCCACATCTTATCAGTTTTTCTACAGTTTTTCGGGTCCCAAACTTTTAGGGTCATTTTAAGGCCCTAAACAACATTTTTTTTGGCTCGACAACGCCTAGCATGTAATTGAGGGTAGATTCTATGCCAAAAATAATGTGTACTCCTTGGATATACCTTTTTGATGAGGTACCAAGCACCCCAAATGGATATTGTATGAAAACGTTTCACCCCCAGGAAGTTGACATATCACCTAACCACATCAGGGCCCACAAACCTTTTGGTGTTTCATCTTTCGAGGTTAGGGTTTTCGATGTTTAAGGTTTTCTCATTGATGCTTTATGTTAAAATGTATTTTCTGCCTCTTTGTAATCATCTTATTGCAAACGAGCGTAGTTGACACATCTATTTCTTCAAAGATAAGCTACCACCATTTTAGCTAGCTTGTGTGCTTTGAATTTTACAATCTTTTGTATTTCAAATAGTCATTAATAAAATCTAAGTTTTCTTGTATTACTGTGGTCCTTGCAATATCTCTGTGTATTTCTTTGTTATGTCTCTGTTATATATTTTCCTTCATGTCGTTCTCAATACAATTCGGATAATCTTCGGAATAGAACCATTATGGAATACACACTACTACATATTGAAAAATTTGTGACGAAAGTACTCTTTCGTCGCAACATACAAGAGAAAAAGTTCATTTTTTTCTAAATCCACCCCGTACTCGTTGCTATCTTGACGCATGTAATTTGACTAAATTAATGTGGTCAATGTTCGTCGCATGAGCGACGCACCTAGTTTGTTAAAATTAATATGGTCAATGTTCGTCGCAAGAGCGACGACTGACCTAATGTTAAAATTGATCATTAAAAATGACAAATAAATAGGTAAAAAAAAGAAATATTTTTAGGTCACGTTCATCTTAATTTCGATGATCGTGACCTAAAATTGGACTATAAATATTTGACGATTTAAAGATGTTGTGACAATATTTCTATAACAACGATGGTTCCGAAAGGGTTTTTTTGTGCGGAAGAAAGTCGCAGAATGTTGTTAGAGGTGGGGAAAAAAGTAAAGCGGGTGAAAAGGGTGATGGTAGATGTTATTGCCCTTGTAAAAAATGTTGCCTCGGACATCCCGTAAGAATTTTATTAGCAACAACTACAAAACATTGTAGGAAATATGGGCACATTGATGGCGGATCGAATGAATATCGTCCCATGGTAATTAGCTATGTATTCATTATCTTTTTTTATTTTGTCAATTTTTTTATATTTCTATAACAACGATGGTTCCGAAGGGTATTTTAAAGGAAGAGCCGCATCGTTGTTAGAGGTGGTGGAAAAGTAAAGCGGGGTGAAAAGGGTGATGGTAGATGTTATTGCCCTCAAAAAATGTTGCCCCAGACATCCCGTAAGAATTTTATTAGCAAAATAACTACAAAACATTGTAGGAAATATAATGTACATTGATGTATGGATCGAATGAATATAGTCCCATGGTAATTAGCTATGTATTCATTATCTTTTTTATTTTGTCAATTTTTTATATAAAATTATATATATATATATATATATATATATATATATATATATATATATATTGTTTGAATGTTTGATATAGTATGTACCAATTTTGCATGATTGTTTCTAATTATAAAGTAAGCATAGTTCTCTAATCCTTCCTAATATCGCACTCAAGTATTAGTAGAAATGATGTTACAAATAGCTGAGGAACACTATCATGACCAAGCAAATGAGGATCTAATGGAAGAAGATGATGGGAAAAAATCAAGCACGATCCCATGAAGAATAAGGATGGGACAAATCAATGTGATCCAAGATTTGTTTCACAAATTCTGGATGAGGATGGTGGGGAAATGTTGGTATTTAAGTGATGAACTCCCATACAGTAAAACAAACGACTTTTTAGGAAGGATCAAGAGCAAATCTTCTCCGCTACATTGTTGCTAGTGAACTCAAAGGTTAAGGAATAATTTGTCTAACACTTGTATGACATAGATACTAAGGTATGTAATATGTTTCATCTCATTATACATAAATGTTAATTTTTTTCTATTTGTTTTTAGTAGCTAATTAATGTGTAAAATAAGAATGCAATTTTTACGATTGATATTCTACATTAACTAGTTATTTTTAGTGTTGTAGATTGTTAGGGTGAATTCTTGTTACCATCGCCAAATATTTTACCTCGCACACATCAAGGTTTGCATGCCATTATGAAAGACATTGAAATGGATTATCAAAATATAGATGTACGTCCCAATGACCATATTATATATTACAGGACAAATATGCTTCAAAACAAAATGGCTACAAATGTCTTATCAAGAGATACTCCAACTCCATCAAGTAAGCAGGTGCCCCCAAAGGTTCTTTTCTCACATACTCCCATAATTCCACGCTTGCAACGAATTTTCAATTCGTGGTTATTGCACACCTATGGATTCACCATGTACGTGTATGGATATGGTGTTCTTTGAATGCTTGTTGATGGTTCGCATTTAGGGAAATTGAGGAAAAATGGCAGATTTCAAAGATGAACCGAATGTTAGGGATTTCATTGAAGTTTATCTGTTAATCCATCTCAAGAGCTTCTAGTCTCCATTTAAATCAAGGTGGCTTTTTTTTGTTATCAACAATAGCATTCCTCCTCGATGTCAATAAAGAGGGAGCACATAATGTTGACAATGATTGTTCCGTGTATTTGTTTCTATATTAATTTTTTTAGTGTAACATTTTCATTTGTTTCCACTTTTTGCATAATATCTCTTTTATTTATTTATTTAATTATATATATTACATGATATCATTCCTATAGTAATTATGTAATTTCAAACAATTAGGTAAGTACCGTGTTAAAGATATGAATGTATATATCGCTCCTCTTATCGACGAAGCTACTAAAGTTATGGGTTGCATCACAAATGTACGACATATGTAAACCAATAGGGAGAAGAAATTTAAATTATGTGGAATACTTTATGGACAATTCATGATGCTCCTGGACTAACACATTTTTATGGAATGTTACATATTGCTCTTATACTAATATTTAATAAGCATTACAGTGTATGTTTAATTTTTAAATAATTTATCAGATAATTCTGATATTAATCCATTTGTTGCATGTCTCAAACAAAGGGTAAATTTGCATGTCCAGCCAGGGTCCTAAGATGAAGTATCGTCATTCAAAATTTTTGGGAAATATGGTGTTTGATGAGTATATAGGGCACCTTTCTTCCTAAGAACCATATAGGTAATTGGCACTAACAAAATATATCTTCAATGGGAAAGAAGAGACCGCTTTAGTAAAACCAATGAAGAATGACACCTCACCTATGGAAGTTGGAAATATAATAGAAATCATCAAGGTACCCAATTTCATAATGTATCATGGTAGGATCATGTAAATGTTTTGAATGTTTATTTTAATCATTGAATTATTTTACCATATTTGATAATTCATTTTGTGATTTCTTTATTCTTCATGAAGTACGTAATCATCATGAAGGTATTAATAATACCCAATGCAGGAATGAAATCTATCCCACTCATCTACAGAGGGTTTCTAATTAAGTGAGGAGCTCAAAATATCTCATTTGTTTGATACAATGCATATCGGAAGAATGTGATTGAAACGCTATGGTGAATCATATATGGTAAGAGGGACAAAGAAAAATTGTCAAAAATTGCACCGACATCTGTGAAGCAAATCATCCAATGCTGGCGCATCCGACATTCAAATAGATCGATGGAGCATAGACCGTACCAACCTTCCATGGTTATTAACAGAGCAACAAATAAATAATGTAAAGAGGTCATTCAAAGAAACTAAATTTCCCAATGGTTTTGCTTCAAAAACATAAAAAAATATCTTAACTAAGAAAGGTGAATTTTGGTGGGGTAAACATTACGATTGGCATACCTTCATTATGGTAATAATTTTGGCATACATATTTATATATTGGCCTATAGGATTTTTTTTTTTTTTTTTTTTTTTTTTTTTTCTCTTGTTCACTTTGGTTAAAACAAATAACGATTCATTTTGTTGTTACAGCATGTTCTACCGCTTATCTCCCAAACGACTTTTACAACAACGCCAAACAAGTTATATATGATCTTGGAAAATAAGCATTAGGTAAGACGAAGTTGTGATTTATATGCAGCCGTTCTCTGTTATTGGTGTACTTAATGACATGTGTTTTACTTGTAATGTAATATATTATATTATGTTATGTTGAAACATATTATTTTCTTGTGTCATGATCTCATGTAGATGGTTTTCATTGAAATAAATCCATGAAGATGATATAAAGTATTGGAAGAGAGACATTCCTCGTCTAATGTGTGAAATGCAAAAGCATATACCTCCTACATTTGTCAATGCACAAGAACGCTACCGCATACACCAAGTTGAGGAGATTGAAATTTGTGGACATGTTCACACAAGGTCAATGTGGATGGTGGAGAGGCACTTGAAATCAATAAAGGCATTGGTTAGACAAAGAGCATGTCCCGAGGGTTCTATGGTGGAGGAATATATGCTATATAAATCTATGGTGTATATTAGTCAGTATCTTCCTAAATTAGCAATGCCAACTATGCATGCAGTGGATCGCATTTGGGATGTGAACTCCATCAAAAAATTTGAAGATCATGAGCATATGTTGGAGAAAGGTAGAATGAAAAAAATGAGAGGTAATATATTAATAATACATATAAAGTTTAATTTTTTGTGTATATGATCATACTCATTAATATATTAATATAATTTATTTCATAAATTATAAATATTTATAATTACCTACATATTGTATGTTATAACTAATATTTAATATTGGTGAATTATGTTTTTTTTATTCAGTTGCTCAAGAGTGGGATGCACTGCATTAATACATTGCAAATAATCTTGACTGGATGAATGTATGGATTGAAAGATGTAAACAACATAATGGAGGTAGGTTATCATGGAAACAACTGTCTGAATTGGTTAGAGAAGCTCGTCATAATGGAGATGTCAATGTTATGCAGAGGGAAATGAATCTAGCATATGGTTTGAAATATGGACAGGTAAGCAAATTCACCCATTTTATTCAGTTATTTTATATAATATTAATGTGACTACATGTGTACTGTATTTTTGCAAATACTTTCGAAGTTATATAAATATATGTTAATTTATTAATTTACAATGCATCTTTTACATATCTGACATATTGCAGTTGAAACACCACAAGGTTGTGTGGTGCAATGGTCATAAATTTCGCATCAAACAATTGGATGAAACCAAGAAAACTTTTGATAGTGGGATAACTACAGTATTCCAGGTTACTAATGTTTCCTCTAAGAGTGACAGACATCCCCGAGAATCTGAAAATAGATACTATGGGTATTTAAACGATATACTTGATTGTGACTTCAATTCCTTCAAATTAGTTATGTTCTATGTCAAATGGTATAGGTTACGAATGCATGAGCGTGATGAGGAAATAACTGTTATTCAACATGCCAATGGATTTCCAATGATTTAAACAACAGTGTTTGAAAGAGGACATGATCGCTATGTTTTTCCAAGTCAATGTGAACAGGTCTTTTACTCAAATGTTCCAGGTGAAAGGGATTGGTCATTTGTTGTTAGATATGAATCCAGGATGAATGTCAATTAAGTATATGCATTTACCGGAAGAAGATGATATTGAATATCAAGAAGATGATTCGACAGATCAGACAGAGCCGGAAGATCATGGAGGGTCGACAGATGAAGAAGACGAAGAAGATCATGATGATCCAGGCATAGGAGACAATATTGCAATTCTTGATGATGATGTCGATGAAAATATGCTCGAAAATGACATTGATGACGATGATGATATCATCAATCGTTTCAACATCGTTTCAGAACCGGATGATGATACAGATGTCGAGTTCGATGAAGAAGATCAAGATAGAGAATAAGGATATTACACAGATGTTTAGGTTGGATTAGGTACGTGACTATATAATACTTTTATTACATGTTTTTAAGTTTTATGCGACATTTTTATATCCTAGGTTACATGTTGTTTAATTATTATATGAAACCTGAAAATAGTTGCCAATCTACTAAAGTACGTGGTAAACTAAAAATATCATTTAGAAACACATAATTTCATGTACCTTCATTAATTTTTGTTTTTGTAGTTTATATGCATGAATCTTAATAGGACGTTGCTTTCGATTATTTTCTATTTTATAGATTGGTTTTTGGGGATCAATTGAGAGTGATGTGAGGGGGAGGGTAGGGGCCATGTGAGCTTCCACCTTCACGTGGTTGGCCTTGTTCAGTAGAGGATAAATTATTCTTGAAACCAAGAGAAGCTCTTTCATTTTTATACCATCATGATCGTATAAGCTTTCATCAATATTGTTAACTATTTGAATCTTCCTAGAATTGAGTTTTGTTACATAGTCATTGAAAAAGACAAAAGACTTATGTAGCGGATATTAATTTGCTCTTTGTGTGGTACATTTTATGCCATTAGTATGTTTTGTACAAAAATAATGGATCTTGGGGACTACACCATGGTTAAAGAACGAGGATAGAGGAACAAGGAACAAGGAACGAGGAACGAAAATTGTACGAAAATGAATCCAAGCATCATTTGATAGAATCCAAGCATCATTTGATATCATCGCAAGAGAGACAAATGTAAATAATCTTGTGACAAATTTTCTATACTATCGACGAAAAAAGTTCGTCAATAGTATAGCTAATTCGTCACAAGAATATTGTGTCTAATTTGAATGGTTAATTACATGGTTTGCAAGGAGTGTAGGGCTTATATTATGGTGCAATGTAGTGTAGTCTATAAGCACAATCTCTATGCCAAACCTCAAAATGGATAGTACCATATATTGTTCATAAGACAAATATTCTTGGTATGTTTCCTTTGTGGATATGGTGGCTCAAGCCCTCAGTATACATGATGCCTTACAATGAAATGTAATAATTTTACTATTGAATTATGATAGTGTTATGTCACCCATGGTTAAGGAAAGAACTTAAGGTTCTTAGGTCCTATTTGAATCTTCTTAGAATTGAGATTCATTACATAGTCGTTGAAAAAAGACAAAAGACTTATGTAGCAGATATTAATTTGGTCTTTGTGTGGGACATTTTATGCCATTAGGAACAAGAAACAAGGAACAAAAATTGTACGAGGACTAGACACCGACAACAGCGACCTGTGAATGGGGCCAGCGCTGAAATTTTGAATTCAAGTAAAACACAGCAACATTACCTACAACAAAATGTAAACTTAAAGCTCATACCAGAATTTACTTGAAAAGAATGAAAAAGGAGAAGTGTATTAGCTTGGCAAATGGGGCCCTCTAGTGCTTCACTTGTACACCTAGAGTTGTCTCAGTTAATAAGGAACTTATAGCATCATCCACATAATCATCTCATAAACATCATCAAGAACAAAACACCAAACTGATCTCAACACTGAAAATTCGAAGTTTTCTTCATTAACATAAGATGTCATACTAGTCCATTTCTTGAAGTATTTATACAAAATGTTTGTAACTGAAAATACTAAAAAGACTCTTAATCTGAGGATGAGATCCAAAAAATATACTAGTAAGGTCTAATCCCTCCTTTAGATCCACAAAATATGCACAAATCCCAAGAAAATCTAAAACTGTCCATAATTTTCTGCTAAAACAAGGTATTTTCTGTTGAAGTGGCCATGTTTGACCAGCGTTGACCAAACACCTGGAAAGCTCAGATCTCAAACCTGATAGATGTTCATCCATCCTTGTACATCAAGGATCATGAAACATGTCTATGATTTCTCCCAATTGTCCTGAAAGTACACGAACCTTGGAGCAATTACGGGATTTTGTCAAATCCTGTAATTTTTGATAAATTTTTAATTTTAATGCTGAAAATTCAAAAATTCAATTCTTAAGCTAAGGAATGATAAATGTACCTTGCATAGATTGCTTTATGGAAAATATGGAATAAAATTAAGGCAAAATGGATGGTTTTGGAGACAAAAGTATGATTTGTGAAATGAAAATAAGCATAAAATGGTACCCAACATCTCCCCCAAGAGGAAGACTTTGCATGTCCTCATGCACAAAAAATGTTCTTGAACTCCTGTCAATAGTCTTATGCCACCTCTGCTACCTGCAATAATGTATCCGCATTGGCTTGAGCTGTATGAAGAACTTTTAACCTCTTATATTTTTCCTTGTATGCTTGCTTTTGTTGAAGCCATTTGTATGCTTGTTCGAAGATCAGTCTGTTTTGCTTTTGAAGCTTCTTTTACTTCTTCTTTAGTTTTTCATTTTCCTCATGAGTTTTATGGATTTGATTTAAAGCAAAACCTTAATGGTGGTGTAGTAACCAACTAAGCCAAGAGGTGAACATTTTTTAGGATCATAGAAACTAGGTATTAAGAGTTAGGGGAAATAGGTGTTAGAGGTTAATGATTATAAGTATAAGAAATTATATTTAGGAGATATAGGTTAGAGATGTTATGAGTTAGAGTAGTTAGGGATGAAGTATTATAAGTCTTATATATGTTAGCGGTTCAACATTATAGGGTCCATGGTATTATGAGGTATAAAGGTTATAAATGTTAGGAGTTATAAGGATTATATAGGTTAGGGGTTAGGGGTAGTAAAGATCTTAGGGTTTTAAGGTAGTAGTAGTTAAGGGTGAGGTTAATACCTCCTGCATCTACCATAATATCAATAGTTAGGGATTGAGTATTATGGATCTTATAAATGTTAGTAGTTTGACGATGCTATGGTATTAGGAGGTAAATGATTATAATCATTAGGAGTTATATGGCTTATATAGGTGAGGGGTTACAAAAGTTGTTTGACGATGCTATGGTATTAGGAGGTATAATGGTTATACTCATTAAGATTTATATGGCTTATATAGGTGAGGGGTTACAAAAGTTGTTGGATAGAGGGGTTTGGGGTAATAAAGTTCTTAGGGTTTTAATTTAGTAGGGGTTAAGGGTTATATCGTGATCATTTTTAAAGGAGAGAATGATTATGTGTGTTAGGGATTATGGGATAATGGGTTATACACATGGGTTATAGAGGTTAGGATATATATTGGCTTTGACTTGGGGGTTATAGGTTAAGGGACATATGGGTTATAAATAATAAGACTTATATAGGGTTCATATCAAATATGTGATATGGTTTGGATATAATAGGGATCATGCATTATAAGGGTTATATAGATTGCAAGTGATAGAATTTTCAAGTTTGGTGTTAAATGGCTCAGGGGTTAAAAGTGTTAGTTATTTATAGTTATATTGCTTTTGGGTGATTTGGGTTAGAATTTATGGGGTTTGTAAGGATAAATGGTTATAGGTTAGGAGATATATGTTGGGCTACAATCTACTGATGTAAATTAGAGTGTATTTAATTGTCAATCTAGTGTTTGTAAGACTTAGAGACACATCCAAAATGTATGGACTTAGAGATAAATTTAGTTCTTTAAATAAAAATTATTCAAAAGATAATCTAAGTGTTGAGTATGAAATAAATGCTAAGCTTCTTTACAGAAGGTGTATTCGTAGATCTCTTACCATTAATCGGCAAGCTAAAGTAAAAGCATTCAACTAAATTTAAGCATTCAAATCAGTAAGCATTCAAACTAGTTTAGAGGCTTGTAAATGTCAGAAAGACTAAACCCTTTTACAAGGGATGCATTCTTTGCTTTCCCACATTCATCAGCAACATAAGTAATTTTGAAACCAAGTAAAACACAGTGCATTACCTACAACAAAATGTAAACTTAAATCTCATACCAAAATTTACTTGAAAAGAATGAAAAAGGAGAAGTGTACTAGCTTGGCAAAGGGGGCCCTCTAGTGCTTCACTTGTACACCTAGATTTGTCTCAGTTAAGAAGTAACTTCCAGCAGCATTCACATAATCATCTCATAAACATCATCAAGAACAAAACACCAAACTGATCTCAAGACTGAAAATTCAGATTTTTAACATAAGATGTCATACTAGTCCATGTCTTGAAGTATTTATACAAAAATTTTGTAACTAAAAATGATAAAAAGACTCCTAATCTGAGTATGAGATCCAAAAAATATACTAAGAAGGTCTGATCCCTCCTTCAGATCCACAAAATATGCACAAATCCCAAGAAAATCTAAAATTGTCCATAATTTTCTGCTAAAACCGGGTTTTTTTGTTGAAGTGGCCCTGTTTGACTAGCATTGACCAGGCACCTGGAAAGATCAGATCTCAAACCTGATAGATATTCATCCATCCTTGTACATCAAGGATCATGACACATGTCTCTGATTTCGCCTAGCTGTCCTGAAAGTACACGAACCTTGGAGCAATTACGGGATTTAGTCAAATCCTATAATTTCTGATAAATTTTTAATTTTAATGCTAAAATTTCAAAAATTCAATTCTTAAGCTAAAGAATGATAAATGTACCTTGCATAGGTTGTTTTATGGAAAATATGGAATAAAATGAAGGCAAAATGGATGGTTTTGGAGACAAAAGTATGATTTGTGAAGTGAAAATAAGCATAAAATGGTACCCAACATCTCCCCCAAGAGGAAGAATGTCCTCATGCACAAAAAATGTTCTTGGACTCCTGTCAATAGTCTTATGCCACCTTTGTTGCCTGCAATAATGTATCCACATTGGCTTGAGTTGTATGAAGAAATTTTAACCTCTTATATTTTGCCTTGTATGCTTTCTTTTGTTGAAGCCATTTGTATGCTTGTTCGGAGATCCATTTGTTTCACTTTTGAGGCTTCTTTTTCTTCTTATTTAGTTTTTCATTTTCCTCATGAGTTTTATGGATTTGAGTCCTCAACATTTCATTTTTTATTTTCAAATATCTTTCCAAGACCTCTATTTCTTTGATTGTTTTCTTCATCTTTTTTATTTTCTTGTCTTTCTTATCAAGCCCTGATGTGGACCCACCAACCATTTCTTCTATTTGTTCTACTTTCTATGGTGATTGAGTTTCATCTTTCCTGTCTTCAATTAATTGTTTCACCTCTTCTCTCATTTTCTCATATGTGGAAGTCTCTTGTTTTTCAAAATAATCATATTCTAATGATTGTGCTTTCCCTACCTCTTTTTGTTTCTCCAAAGTCTAAATGTGTGCATACTGTGCTTGTTGTGATTCATCGTCACTTTCTTTTATTTTTACTTTTTGGACTTGTTGGCTTTTTCTTGATTTCCTTTCATATGTGGTGAAAATCTTATCTTTTTCTTGGAATTATTTTTCCATTTTCACCATACTTCTTGTTCTTCTCCTCCCCATAGGTTGTTTTGAGCTTGTTGCCTTGGGGTGTTTCATTTCCTCCTCATCATATGTCACAATCAAGATCTGTTCTTCTTCTATTTTCTCTTCCACTGTTTCAAAACCATTTCCAATGATAAATTGTTGCCATGACAAGTTCTATTTTTGTAGTTCATGTGTGATGATCATTTTGATGAAGCCATAGTGGTATAGACTCTTTTCTGTATTCCTCCCTTGTTTTTGAACAGCCTTAGCCATCTTAGAAAGGCTTTGCAATAGAAAGTAGGGCATGTTAATTTCACAATCACTATTTAAATGTTGCAGCAATTTGATGTGATACAGGTAGACAATACTAAACCTTCCTTCACAAGTACTAAATTTCTAGATGAGATAGGTTAATTCATCCCAAGGATGAATCAACCAACTTCTTGGAATTCATTTTTTCCAATTTGATGCTGCAATCCTAGATCTGGATACAAAAGGTGCCCATGATTTGTCCTTAAAGTGTTTAGTTTTGAAGTATCTTTCTCCAGTTTGAGGTAATCCAATGATCTGTGCAATTACATCTGCAGAGATTCTAATGGTGATGTTACCAACAATGGCCCTTTCCCCATTAAATGAACAAGCAAACTCTAAAGCAACCTTTTCACAATATCCATCAAACTTCTCAAATAAATATATCCACTGATTTTTTTCAAGAATTTCTAGACAGTCTTTGTGGGTTTCTGATGGATCAAACTTCTCTGGTTCATACCTAGACACCATTCTTTCAATTTTTAAAGAGAAAGACCCTGAAAAATATTTCACTGCTTATACAAAAAGGAGGTCTATCATTGTCCAAAAACAATTCAACCCTGTATATTCTTCAATCATCCTGTATTTCTTCAATCAGCTGTTTTGATTTCTTCAAACTTGTAGACTCTGTTTTAATTCAATTCTGTGAATGTTATTTCAACAAGAATTTTATGTTCAAATGAAACAAAGAAAATCTCATTTTTTTAATTTCTAAATTGCTCTCTGTTAATTTCAATCATAAATTTCTTGATGAAAGGGCATACCTGGAAATTCAATATGCAATTTAAAAGCTTATATGCCTTCTTGTTGAAACCCGGCTCTGTTTTTCTTCTTACAATCAACCTCTGCTAGAAATGAATTGTTTATGTTCTCAAAATGTTCCTCAGGAAGTCGAAATTGGCACTTAACTTAACAATTCTTAAAATTGAATTCGAACTTACCTTCCCTGGCCGACTTCTTCTTGAACATGTTCTCTTCTCCTTGGAATTCACCTCCCACGTATTTCCTCAATGCCATGATTTATCCACAGGGCGAAAATGGTGTATGTTGACAGTGAAATTGTCAACATATAGTTCGTTGTTTATCAGAAATTTCGGGCTGGGTAGGCATAGGAAGGAATGCATTGGAGTGAGGAGGAAAGGTATAATGCAGGAACGTGCCATCAGTTCAAATATGGGGAGCGTCTAAGCAGAACAACAGTATATGGAAAGAGGTGAAGCTACAACATTTTTAGGAAAGAGGAAAAAAAACATTGTGGAGGAAAATGAAAATGAGAGTGTTGACTTCAAGAGAAAAATCAACTTTTGTGGAGGGAATAAGAATTCTTAACAAGGGTATTATGGTAGAAATGCATTTGTACAATCTCTCAAATGAGAACACATTGTTGAAAATGCCCTGTCATCATACCTCTTTCACTTATGAAATTTCACTTTCTTTTATTGCAATCATCACAGCAAAATGGTGTTCATCTTATGACTCCACTTTGACTTATAGCTCCCTGATTTTTTTTCTTTGAATAACCATTCAACTTATAACTCCAAATTTATTTTCCTTATGATCCCTATTTTCATTTTGAAGCAAACAACAACTTATAATGTCTCCACATATATGTCTCCATAAAACAGAGCATTGTACAGTTGACATATTCAAAACAATGTGTTTGTATATTCAGTTTGATAACTTGTTTTGAAAATGTTTGTAAAGATTTTTAGGTTGGAAACCATAAAAATATTTACAAGAATAACCTTATTTCTAATCATTCTCTTGTTGTTTGATTTCGAAAATATAATTTATCCTTATAGCTCCCTTGGAGACCAAATTGGTTTCTTTGAGTACTCTTTTTTATGCTTTGAGGGTATATGAAGTGATGAAGAGATAATGTAGGGGAAGGGAAAGGTATTTATCATTGCTAGATTATGAAGAATTTTCCAAATTTTTAAAGCATTAAAAATAAAAATTTATACTAACTTGTTTGTTTCTCCTTGTGTTGGTGATGTTGCTTGGTTGAAGTTGGCTGGAATGTTGTTGCAATTCCTCACTTATGACAAATTTGATGAGGTTCTTCTTAGATTCCTTTGCATTCGCAAATTGCACACAACAAAGGAAATTATCAAAGAGGCATGTCCAATCTAATAACAACTTGTATCCATGCAAGGAATATGCATGTAACCATTATTTCAAGGAAAACTAAATAAGGTAACAAGAAACACA
>SNQJ01S0006912.1:182113-192788 GCA_010110895.2 Picea sitchensis | reverse complement strand
TGACTCCTAGATTAATTAGCGTGTGTTGTTTTTTCTCCTTAGTTGGCCTTAGGATTGAGTTTGTGTCTAATGGCATCAGTTTCGGGTTAATTCCTCATTTTATCAATACAAAATATGGATACAATTAAAATAAATGGTAATAAAGAGGTAACAAATAGCTCATACCTAACTTACGTCTTATAATTCTCCAACATTGTTCTTTACACTTAGTGAAACACACACCAAATGGAATGGTTTACACAAGGTCAATGGAGAATGTTATTCTTGTCTTATTCTTATCGCCATAACTAACTTATTCTTCAACTTGGATTGAACAAAACTAAAATTTGTATAGTTCTAATCTTGGCTTGAACAAAACTAATATTTGTATAGTTCTACTCTTGTATCGAACAAAAGTAATATTTGTATAGTTCTACTCTTGGCTTGCCTTAGAAATATTCCAACTAAAGCACCCAAGATTTGCAACACACCAACTGATGGTTGGATTTCTTACTCCATAGCATTGACCCTCATCTTCAATGGACATTTCTTATAATAATACTAATTTGCACAAATCCAACAAACAACAACCTTACTACTATTTTTTTCTTAGATCCATATGATAAATTTATCATATCCTTAGTGTTATCACATTAATATGTCTTTAATATGTCCAAAATAAAGAGGGATATCACATTAAATTAGGTGGTTGACCACTAATATTTGTAATTGCACCCTAGTTTAATTGTGCATCCAAAACTAAAGATACACAATTTTTATTTAGAACTTTGAATATGATGATGGACTACTAACTAAAAACATGTGCACATGCAACTGAAGGTACAACCAAACAGGTACCTGTCAGATATTTCTTCGTCGAGTGAGGAAATCTTAGGACAAATAGAGGTCAGAAATGCAACTTCATCTAGTAGATATGATAAGCAAACAAGGACCAGAGGTGAAAAAGTCAAAATACAATTTTGTAGACGCATGAAATTTTTTCTTATTGAAGGAGGATCATGCTCTTATGATGATGAGAGCATAGGAGACATAGAGGTTCCACTCAGGTATAAGCATATGGTGAAACAATGGGTACCTAAGGAACTACCTCCTATAGATGTTGACTTCATTGTAAAAAATAGGACATATCACATTGCACCATCCTCTCTGCATGGCTTGGGGCTATTTTCCATGGATGGAATAATTGTAAAATACAATGCAGTAACTGAATTGATGGACTATGTCGGACCGTGTTACAATTATAACGATTGGATGTGGTTTTTCCGGTACATGCAAAGTATGCGGAGATATGCACTCGCTGCAAATTATATATAACTAATAAACAAGGATAAAAATAAGGGAGCGACTATCTATATTGATGGAAGGCCTAAAGCTTCTGGCAATATTGCAAGGTTTATAAACAACACACGACCCGAGACAAAAAAAAAACAATCGAATTGCTTATATGAGGGATGTGAAGAGAATCGGGTAGTCTTGTGCGCAATAAAAAAGATAGCTCTCGGGGGAGAGTTATTAGTGGATTACCATTTGAATCGAATAGAAACATTGACTAATAGTGTTCAGGTTCTTATGCAACACATCTTTAAGAAACCTCTACTTATTGCATTATATTTTTTTATTATCTTTAACATTGTTGTAAATATTATCTTTAACATTTTTTTTTTGTTATCATTAACAATTTTTTAAATATTTGGGAGTTCTAATTATATTATAATGTGGCAGGATCATCGTGGAAAAGGGCCAGCCGCAAAACATGTAAATGATTATCAATTTCCACTTTCATTTTACATTGTTTTTATTATTTGCTTATATAATTTTATTGAAATAACATTGTTTTTGTTGAAATTATATGTAGTCTGCAGGCCATGTTGATCATGATTCCACCGATGAGGAGGGGTTTTATTCATGCACTGATCCGATGGTCTTAATAAAAAAGATCATTAAATCAACAAAGGAACTTGTTAGCTTGTTAATCGTCAGAACAAACTCTCGAAGTCAAAGCAAAGATCAAGCTCCTTGTAATGCAACTTAACACATATAAGGTAATAACCATAATTTAAAGTGTTTTTAATGTACTCCTTGTTCAATTATGATACTTTTTCTTTAATTTTACTTATCTCCACGAAAACATTTTTATAAAGGAATTTTTTGGAGCCTATTCAACCCGATGTCAGTAGTAGTGGCGCTACAAAGACACCACAGAGTCCTAACGTGTGTTGTCATGCAGTTTCTAGAGTAATATTTACTTCTTCATCTTCCACACCTAATTTAGATGGGAGCCATGACACATATGACATCCACACCACCGATCGAGGAGTCTAGAGATGGTGGCGAGAGATGAGGATCATAGTGATGTGGTTGAGATGGTTGCATTTCACGAAGCTAGGCGTTAATGACAAGCATAGGGGACCCTTCCGTGCACATTTTTGGTCGCTGATAATGGACTTCCATTAAAACAATCAAGACTCCAGGGTAGTTTTAATTCATATTTTAATCATTTTATGTTGTCCTCATACCGAAATCATCTAGATTATTAATTTTAAATTAATGATCATATATTTTTATTGTAGGAAACAACCTTTTATAGGCACCCTAGAGCAAGACCTTGTCTATTTTTGGGGCAACCTGACACATGAGGTGGAATTTCCAAAATTACAACCTCAAAATGAGCTTATGTATTATATTGAAGGCCTCTTTGGTGTCGAAACGTTCAATAAAAAGCGGTCACATCTGCAATGGGTGAATATTTAAAATATCCCCGAGATGTTTATTGTGAGCTTGGCAGGAAATACTGGGTATGAGAGTCCTCCCTCAATTCGGAGAGGGTGGAAGGTGATCATTGATGATGCAAAGAAGATTTTGAAAAAATCGGAGAACAAATAACTGGTACACCAAGGTAAATTACAATTTTTGAATTCAATACCATCTTTATTTTTATTTAGATCTAAATAAAGATGTGGTTATATATAACATCGTGAAGAGGCTACGATAGGTTCTTGACACTTCAAAGACAGCAAAGCAAAGGAGTTTCCAAACATGGTAACACAAGCTGAGTAGGGTTACTTTCGAGGTTACAGATCCACGAATCATAAGTACCCGACATCTTAATATTATTATTTGTATCACCTTACAACTTTAAGGTAGTTGCAACCAAAAGCGTTAAAAGCATAAGACCATGAAGGAAGACCTCCAACTTGGTTACAGAATGCGATTTATAAAAGTGGAGTGGTTGATTGTAGGAAAAGCATGGGACAAACCCCAAGATCCAATTTGTGGGATAAGGTAAATAAAAATCGATCCCACATTAACCTTTGATTACTTATAAAATACATAAATGTTTGATATAGTCCACAACTTTAATGTCTTACTTTGTTCTAATCGGGAACAACACTATCAACGAAACCATTACTCTTGGACAACAAAGTTGATATTGCAATGTGGCTAGAAGATCATGGTGATCCCCGACAGCCCCATCCCAATGAGGTGAAGCCCCAAGATGTTCATGTGAACAAGGCCCATGGTTAAATGTCTATATAGTAGTCATATACTTAATAATTTTGTACCCATAAATTTTTGGCGTTTCAATTAGGAGAATGTCGCCGTAGTCCTCCCTCGACACGAAGATGGTGAGCGGGCCGATAGCCATTTCAATGGTGTTGACTAGAGGACTAGGTAAGTAATTACATTGCAGAGTTTGGTTTTAATATTAATGAACTACTTCAATGATATTTAAAAATTGGCCATAAATTTAATATTTTTTATTTTTTTAGGTGATGGCCCCTCACGGCATCCGCGTCGTGGAATTGAGACCAGGCATTACTTTCGGCATGAAAGTGAAACAACATCGAAGCTGGCGAAGAGCACCCGATGAAACAAGAGACATGAAGATGGATGAATTGTAAAATTTGGAAAGCACAAAGAGACTAAAGAAATTCATGATGTCATTTAATAATTTACATAAGACAGTAAGATGTACATTATATAGTTGAGAATGTAATGAATTCATATAATGTATTGACATTATGGGTACTTTTCATCGATAATATACACAAGGCTATTTCTATGGCTTTGTATATATGCGTGAATGTAATTTTGTTATACATAATGATAATTTGACTTCTCTTATAAGACTTGGTATATAGTGATTCAATACTCCTTGATTCAAGACGCGAGAATGAAAGCAAGACCTGGTGCCTTATGCTTGGGCTATGGAGTCTAGGCAACAAAATAGAACTTAGATATATGCAACTTTTAAAATCTTGTGACATGATATATGCAACTTTGAGGAGATCTTGTGACATGTGACATGTGGAATGCATATTTTTCCAAGTAATGCAAACTTTAAACTTGGTGCAACATGCAAAAAGAAATTTTTGGGAGATGCAATAATAAGTTTTAAGAATTAAACATGAGGGGTTGGAAATGGCCATGTCAATCATTTTATAATATTTTTTCTGAGCATTACCCTTCTTTTCATTGTGTATGTTCATTGTGTCTCACATGACAAAGGCATTACCATTCTTTTCATTGTGTCATGGACATGGTCTTGCTACTCAACATTTCCTCAAAACCTACTTATTTATTCCTCACAGGCAATGATGTTGAACCTTCAAAATCATTGTAATGAAAAATAATAAGTCAAGGACAAGAACCAAGGGATTTCAATGTTAAGGTCTTGTGTATCCCACCTTGTGGAATCACAAAAGAGGAATTGTTTCCATCCATAAACATGCTAAATACCTTGATTGAGAATGCGGATGTAACAAGTTGAACATTGAAATCATAGAGTGATGACATAATCGAGCAATATGGCATTGATACTCTTCAAAGGATGTATGAGTTCTCACCTCCCACAATGTCAGTAAGCCTTTAGTGGTTGCAAAATGTATGATGTTTATAACATTGTGAGAGGCATGGTGGATTTAGTTTAAACCATTCAAGCTACCACAAGTAGGTACATAATACAATGCAAAATAAGCCTTACCAATTCTCTTGAACCTCTTGTATGGTAAGCGAGGCACAAATACATATGGTTAAGATGGATTTTAATTATGCATGGGGTGCTCAAGCATGGGATGATATTTTATTAGGTGGACTTCATCTTTAATCTTCTTGCACAATGTATTCCAAAGGCTAAAACTCCCTTAGATAGTGGTGCACTTGAGTTTACATGGCTTCTTATCTTATGTATTGTGTGAGCTAAGAGTTATCTTGTTTAAAGCCCACCTAGTAGCCTTCCTTTGCAATTGTACATGATTATTTCCTCATATATTTTTAGCTATTATTATGTCATTTAACCTTTTAATGTATTTTTAAAAATCGAGGTTTGAAGGTGGTCCTCCACGATCCAAAACACATTTTAGAAAAGGTATAAATCATTTTCTTCTCTTACGTCATGAAATTTCCTTCATTTCCTTGTATACTTAAATTCAAAATCGGAATGAGATAATGGTGTAAACAACTATTATTCATTTAATAAAAAAATTAGAGATATTTTACTATAAGATGATGTGGCATATTATGTTCTCCCTTAATTTTTTTGTTTCCAATGTTCAATGTTCATAAACACGTATTCATAGGACTTGGTAATGTATAATGTTGGTTGGAGTTAGTGATTGATTCAATCAACATTGACAACAATATTGATAAATCAGATGGCATGAAAAATGTGAGTTCCACTTGCATACTTACCCTTCAAAATCCAAACTACATACTTGTCATTCATATAAAAATTATTAGAATGAGATCTTACAAACTGCTTAGATCAATTCGATCCATCTACCATTAATAAACAAACTTGTAACTCACCCATGAGATCAAACCATAATAATAGTGTTAGAAGAGTAACCCTCTAGGAATAGACATAAATTCATATGCACATTTTCCATAAAACAACCTATACAAGGTACATTTATCATTCCTTAGCTTAAGAATTGAATTTTTTAATTTTTATCATTAAAATTAAAAATTGTCGAAGAAATTACAGGTTTTGACAAAATCTTGTAATTGCTCCAAGGTTCATGTACTTCTAGGACAACTGGGATAAATCAGAGACATGTGTCATGATCCTTGATGTACAAGGATGGATGAATATCTATCCAGTTAGAGATCTAAGCTTTTCCATGTGTTGTTTGGTCAGCGTTGATTCAATTTATAACCCTAAATTGCACCACACACATGCTTACGGCATCAGGTAAACTCATATCCCTTCTTTGCCAAAAACTCTTGAACAACTCTTCTAAAACTCCATTTTAAAAAGTAGCAGCTAAATTTGGCCCACTACGACCGTGTATCAAAAGAAAACACTAGCGAACCCTACATCCATCGTTTACCTTCAGAATCACAAAAAAATGGAAAGTTCTTGTGGGACAAAAATATGTAAGATTCGGAGTTAAATGAAACTCGATACATGCATGGTAGAGTTCGTATAAAACCTAGCTCCTTCTAGCCTATAAAAGAAGGGTAGAAGGGGTACTATTGGAGGAGGAAAAATATAGCGAAGAAACTTCGCCCATTGCCAAATCCATTTGTCCCAACCCAGCCTTTCCTCAAGCCTAAGGAGAATAGCAAAGCAGAGTTGGAGGACAAAGAAGAGGAGGAGCCAGGGATCAAGATCAAGGGCGGTGGTCGGTCGACTTTGATTGTAGGATTGATTCATTTTGAAAATAATAAAGAATACTTTTCAAGATCCCAATGCATGGGATTACATCTATTATTTATTGTGGTATGCTTAATTTCTAACCCTCAAGTAGAAAAATAGCATACATGCCTAGTGTTTTGTCTTGATTGCAAGTTAACTTTGGAAGGAGGCGGCAGGGAGGCGGTAAAAGCACTTAGCGGAGGATCTACACCAAACATGGAGTAAAAGGTTTAGTAGTTCCTTTCCATGCATGTGTTTTGAAAGAGGGGTTTAAGTTTTTGGGTGGTAGGTTAAAAGGTCATTTCTTTAAGATCAAAATCTGCATGCAAATCAAACCCTAGTTTGCTAGTCCATAAGGTATTTTTCCCAACAGGTTGGTCAAACATGGCCACTTTAGTAGAAAATACCATGTTTTAGCAAAAAATTATGGATAGTTTTAGATTTTATGATTTAGCCATGTATTTTTTGTTGATTTAATACATGAATCAAATTATTCTTACTCAAGATATACTCCTCAGTCTTTACTCAAGGACACTTACATTGTTTACCTTATATCGAGGCTAACTTAGGTTATGTCGACACTTAGAATTTTCTATATACTTATACTATATTCAATCATCTTAGGGTTTATGCTTTTAGATTTGGAAACTTGGACTTGGATTGTCAACAGTTGTCAAATCACATAAAGTGTGATGAACAACATGACAATAGTTGTACTAAAAGTGTGATGGAAATCACATAAAGTGTGATGAACAACATGACAATAGTTGTACTAAAAGGGTATTTTTCATAATACACCTCATGAGAGCACCTCTTCTCTTGACATTATATAACTCATGGTAGGATTAGTAGATCCTACCATATCATATAGTGACATCAACATTGTATAAATTAGTTAGAAACATGCAATTATTAGAGGGTAATGCACAAAGGGTTCATATATATCCATGTCATCATGGTGATGTTATTAATTCATCTTGTTGAGGCATGGACCAGTCATAGGTTGCCACATATCATTGATGATGTCATCAATTTAGAGTTAAGGAGACAAGTGATACCTTCAGGAGATGACACATGATATTCTTGCACATATGGATTAAAATATATGTCATTCTCTTTTTCATCAAAATATATCTAAGTGTTGACTTCTAGATTTGAGTGAAGTTTAAATGGATTTCATATAAATTGTGTGCCAGTTGAGTTGATCATCCTTCACATATCTTGTTTTAGGATTTGGCATGGTTTTCTCCATGGGATTGACCCGTCTCTTAATTGAATTGACAAAATTTAAAGTTTCAACATACATATGGATTCGATACTTTATGTTTTGTATATTGCATGACCTTTGGAATAGACCCACTTTTATTTATGGAGGATTTAATAACAGTTTTGGTCTAGAAATAACTAGGTGAATTTAAAATATTGAAACAAATAAAACATAGCTTGCATATTTCATTGCTAACAAACCATCTTGAAAATTGGTCCCGTTCACTTAGTTTCTTTCCATTAACATATATCCTATACTCTACCATCTGGTATTTGCTTGCTTCTAGACCAAATAATTCTTTTTTTGTCAGTTCAACAAGAAAACAACCTTGAAGTTGAATGAGACTATTTTAGCGCACAATGAATTCGATACTTTATGTTTTGTAGATTGCATGACCTTTGGAATAGACCCACATTTATTTATGGAAGATTTAATAACACTTTAGGTCTAGAAATAACTAGGTGAATTTAAAATATTGAAACAAATAAAACATAACTTTCATATCTCATTGCTAACAAACCATCTTGAAAATTGGTCTCGTTCACTTAGTTTCTTTCCATTAACATATATCCTATACTCTACCATCTGGTATTTGCTTGCCTTTAGACCAAATAATTCTTGTTTTGTCAGCTCAACAAGAAAACAACCTTGAAGTTGAATGAGACTATTTTAGCGCACAATGAATTCCATATGTTTAATGATTGTATTTGAATCTCTCACTACAACCAACGATTGAGCACATGAACCTTTATAAATTTTCAATCCTTTCCAAAGTCCATAAGATTTTGCTTGGTTGTTGGAAAAAACACCAAGTACCCATTCAAAAGAAGTTTCAATTGGTCCTCCAGGGTCCATGATGAAACCCCCTCCCCTGCCCATCCCATCCACCCCATTTTTTTTACCAAGTTACTAAAATACCAATGGTGGGCCTTTTTTCCCTCCTTGCATTTCCCCATGATGATCTCTGGAGTATGAAGAAGCAATTCCAAATTTTTGTGGGTTGATTTTGATGGAAAAATAATTGAAGAGGTATGGGCTTATGCAATGGTTATCAAGCATCCAAGGACTCCATCAGTCCTCCTAAGCTACATTCTCCATTGGTTCCACTCCACTTACTAAGACACATGCTCCATTGGTTACACTCCAGTTACATGAGCATTATCGTAACCAAGGCATCCCCAAGTCAAATACATACCTCCATGAAAGAATCCAAGCTACCCTATGTTGTCTAGGGCTTAATTCCCTCCTCTAGAATGTCAATGTTTTTTTTCCAATGTAGGGCATCCTCCCAAGAAAGCAACCAATATAAATTTGGCCAACATAAATAATGTCCCAATTTATCTAACCATAATAATGTTAGAAGGAAGTTATCCTCTAGGCCTAGATATAGATTCATATGTGCATTTTCCATAAAACAACCTATGCAAGGTACATTTATCATTCCTTAGCTTAAGAATTGAATTTTTGAATTTTTAGCATTAAAATTAAAAATTTATCAGAAATTACAGGATTTGACAAAATCTCGTAATTGCTCCAAGGTTCGTGTACTTTCAGGACAGTTGGGCGAAATCATAGATATGTGTCATGATATTTGATCTACAAGGATGGATGAATATCTATCAGGTTTGAGATCTGAGCTTTCCAGGTGTCTGGTCAACGTTGGTCAAACATGGCCACTTCAGCAGAAAATACCATGTTTTAGCATAAAATTATGGACAGTTTTAGATTTTCTTATTTAATACATGTATTTTTGTTGATTTAATACATGACTCAAATTATTCTTACTCAATCTATACTCCTCAATCTTTCCTCAAGGACACTTACATTGTTTACCTTATCTTGAGGTTAACTTAGGTTATGTCAACAATTAGAATTTTCTATATACTTATACTATATTCAATCATCTTAGGGTTTATGCTTTGAGATATGGAAACTTGGACTTGGATTGTCAACAATTGTCAACTCATATAAAGTGTGATGAACAACATGACAATAGTTGTACTAAAAGTGTGATGGAAATCACATAAAGTGTGATGAACAACATGACAATAGTTGTACTAAAAGGGTATTTTTTTATAATACACCTCATGAGAGCACCTCTTCTCTTGACATTATATAACTCGTGGTAGGATTAGTAGATCCTACCATATATTATAGTGACATCAACATTGTATAAATTAGTTAGAAACATGCAATTATTAGAGAGTAATGCACAACCGGTTCATATATATCCACGTCATCATGGTGATGTTATCAAGTCATCTTGTTGAGGCATGGACCAATCATAGGTTGTCACATATCATTGATGATGTCATCAATTTAGAGTTAAGGAGACAAGTGATACTTTCAAGAGATGACAGATGACATTCTTGCACATATGGATTAAAAATATATGTCATTCTATTTTTCATCAAAATATATCTAAGTGTTGACTTCTAGATTTGAAGTGAAGTTTAAATGGATTTCATATAAATTTTGTGCCAGTTGAGTTGATCATCCTTCACATATCATGTTTTAGGATTTGGCATGGTTTTCTCCATGGGATTGACACGTCTCTTAATTGAATTTAATAAAATTTTAAGTTTCAACATACATATGGATTCGATACTTTATGTTTTGTAGATTGCATGACCATTGGAATAGACCCACATTTATTTATGGAGGATTTAATAACACTTTAGGTCTAGAAATAACTAGGTGAATTTAAAATATTGAAACAAATAAAACATAACTTGCATATGTCATTGCTAACAAACCATCTTGAAAAT
>SNQJ01S0006912.1:111431-181167 GCA_010110895.2 Picea sitchensis | reverse complement strand
AAAAAAAACCTATGCAAGGTACATTTATCATTCCTTATCTTAAGAATTGAATTTTTGAATTTTTAGCATTAAAATTAAAAATTTATCAGAAATTACAGGATTTGACTAAATCTCGTAATTGCTCCAAGGTTCGTGTACTTTCAGGACAGCTAGGCGAAATCATAGACATGTGTCATGATCCTTGATGTAAAAGAATGGATGAATATCTATCAGGTTCGAGATCTGAGGTTTCCAGGTGTCTGGTCAACGCTGGTCAAACAGGGCCACTTCAGCAGAAAATACCCTGTTTTAGCAAAAAATTATGGAAAGTTTTAGATTTTCTAATTTAATACATGTATTTTTGCTAATTTAATACATGACTCAAATTATTCTTACTCAATCTATACTCCTCAATCTTTCCTCAAGGAAACATACATTGTTTACCTTATCTCAAGGTTAACTTAGGTTATGTCAACACTTAGAATTTTCTATATACTTATACTATATTCAATCATCCTAGGGTTTATTCTTTGAGATTTGGAAACTTGGACTCGGATTGTCAACAATTGTCAAATCACATAAAGTGTGATGAACAACATGACAATAGTTGTACTAAAAGTGTGATGGAAATCACATAAAGTGTGATGAACAACATGACAATAGCTATACTAAAAGGGTATTTTTTCATAATACACCTCATGAGAACACCTCTTATCTTGACATTATATAACTCATGGTAGGATTAGTAGATCCTACCATATAGTATAGTGACATCAACATTGTATAAATTAGTTAGAAACATGCAATTATTAGAGAGTAATGCACAACAAGTTCATATATATCCACGTCATCATTGTAATGTTATCAAGTCATCTTGTTGAGGAATGGACCAATCATAGGTTGCCACATATCATTGATGATGTCATCAATTTAGAGTTAAGGAGACAAGTGATACCTTCAGGAGATGACACATGACATTCTTGCACATATGGATTAAAAATATATGTCATTCTCTTTTTCATCAAAATATATCTAAGTGTTGACTTCTAGATTTGAAGTGAAGTTTAAATGGATTTCATATAAATTTTGTGTCAGTTGAGTTGATCATCCTTCACATATCATGTTTTAGGATTTGGCATGGTTTTCTCCATGGGATTGACACGTCTCTTAATTGAATTTAATAAAAATTTAAGTTTGAACATACATATGGATTCGATACTTTATGTTTTTTAGATTGCATGACCTATGGAATAGACCCACATTTATTTATGGAGGATTTAATAACACTTTAGGTCTAGAAATAACTAGGTGAATTTAAAATATTGAAACAAATAAAACATAACTTGCATATGTCATTGCTAACAAACCATCTTGAAAATTGGTCTCGTTCACTTAGTTTCCTTCCATTAACATATATCCTATACTCTACCATCTTGTATTTTCTTTCCTCTAGACAAAATAATGCTTGATAATCATACACCATGTACCCCAAATCTCATGAAGCACCCCCAAACATGGTGTAAACATTTTCAGAGTAACCTCGAAAGCTAACACAAACCCTATGACTTTGTTGAACTTGTTAGATAGTTTTCTAAATCGATAATGAGAATGCCTATAACACAACCCCTATGACTTTGTTGAACCTGTTACATAGTTTGCTAAATTGATAATGAGAATGCCTATTTCCTAATTTTTCTTTGATGGAACATCCATAGCTACTTTTACCTATTGAAGAGAATCAATTTAGTGGATGGTCCTTATAGAATCAATCCACATGGTATTATGATATACATTTATCATGAACTTTGATTCAACCTTACTAGTTCCCTTTATTTTTCTTAAGACATGGTTGTTATTTTTCAAGGTGCCCAGTGTTAACTAGATTTTCCTATGCTTCTACCAAAATTATAGAACCTAGACTTAGCAAATTTACAAAGATTCTTATCAAACCTAGTGGATATTCATGTTGACCTTTGATCTGAAATCAGATTCAGAAGCCTGACAGGGCTTGAAAAATGCTCAAAAATGAAAGTGCACGGAATCCAACGAAACCTATGCCATTGCGTCTGTCTCGTCTTCCTGATTCCGGTGGTATATTTACTTTGTCAAACGGAGTCCGTATGAAGAAGATATTGCATTCTGTCTGAAAAGTCAAACAGGCAAAAAAAAATTGCTGACTGTGCAGTCTGTACAGTCCGTACAGGACACGTGGCAAGTCCGTACAGGACACGTGGCAGGTCCATACAGGACACGTGGCAGCTCCAGGTGTTGACACATGTCAGGCAGATTTGGCACTTTTATCGTACGGTTGGACCAATCCTGAAGTGACACGTGTCACCACTGGAAGGGTGACACGTGGCACGGGTGACGTCAGCAGCTGACGTGGCGGAAGTATGATGACGTCAGCAGCATACATGGAAAGTGACGTGGCAAGGTACGGAGAGCTGACGTGGTAGATGACGTGGGCGAATCGATAAGCGACACGTGGCACTGCTCGAGCGAATGGTTGGGTGCCACGTGGCCCAATCAGCGGCTGCCACGTGGTACCCCGGTTTTGGTCAATATGGCCTGGGTCAAAAGTTTTTGGAGTCGGTCGGGTTCGAACCGGTGACCTCCTTCCACATTACGCCTTCGCAACAATCCTCCGACCAATGGACCACCGCTCATGACTTGTTTTGTATGCGGGCCACACTATATTTAAGTTAGTGTTGTTGTGTATTGCGCGGGGGGGTCAGGCCGGGGCTTAGCCCCGACCCCGGTTTCATTGTGTTCGCATACGACCACGAGCGCGGAGCTATATGCGCGGGTTGTTTTAATGTGACTTGTAACCATGTGGCCATATGGCCTATGTGTATTCCAATAGAACCAAGAGCCAATGCCACAAGGGGCCAGCGCTTAGCCCACAAGCTAGCGCTTGGCCCTATGAAGTCCATATGACCTAGAAAGGGGGCGTGCGTGCCAACGAAGGGGGGATAAGCCCGAAATTAACTATAATATAGTTAAAAGTGGGTTTTTTAACCACTTTTGGGTTTTTTAAATGTAATTAATGCATTTTTAATGTAATTTGGGAGTTATTGGGTGGTTTTTGAGCCTAACTTCTTGGAGGAAGTTGGAGATGGGAAACTACCTTCCCAACTATTTAACCAAGGCCATTTTGAGGCCATGGGGACAGATTTTGAGAGCATTCAGAGCAGAGATGCTGAGGAGAGGCCATGGGGACAGATTTTGAGGGCATTCAGAGCAGAGATGCTGAGAGAAGCCGTCGCTTGGGTTTGGAGGCAGAAGTCGTTGAGGAGGAGATGTTGTCTGACCATTTCTGAGAGCTCCGACGTCCGCTTTGCTGCCCATTTGTTGTAGTATGGTTCTAGAGATTCGGCCAACAGGACCAGATCATTCTTTGTAGCCATTTGGCACGCAGTGATGTACTATTGAGTTTTAAAATAGAAATAAAGAAGCCTCTGACGTGAGAAAAGGCCCGTAGACGTAGGCAAAGTTGCTGAACTCTGTTATCAACCTATGTATTATGGTTTGTTGTCTTTCATTGAATTTCAGATCTGTATATATTTATATGGCTATAATTCTCTTCTTTCCTCATTCCTTCACTAAGTTTCTCAATGGTTAATTAATGCATGCAAAATTAAAACTCAACCATAAGTCATATCAAAAATCCCCGACGGATCAAGTGGTATCGTGAGCTAGTTGACGCTTGATTTGAGTTTTGCATGTTAACCAGGAAGAGCTCATCTCAAGGGAAGAAAATGGCATCTACAGAGGACTTTCAAGATGAGAAGGAGTTCAGAGATTCGGTGTTTGCCATGGCCAAGATGGTGAAGGTGTTGTATGAAGACTACTTGGAACCAAAGAGCACGGTTCAAGTGAAAGTTTCAAAGAACAACAAAGGAAAAGAAGAATTGAAGGAAGTGCTTTCTACATCCGTTTCAGAAAACACATCCGACGAGTGCAAAGGGAAGGTTCCTCATCAAATTTTCCTCATTCTCATCAAGTTGGTTTTGGTGCATTCAAAAAACATACAAAAGGTGTAGGTTTGAGAATACTAACCAAGATGGGTTATGAAGAAGGAAAGGGCCTTGGATGTAGAGGTCAAGGCATTGTAAATCCTATTGAGGTTGAGAAAAGGCCTCGATACTTAGGATTGGGATATGACTCAACGACCGTTTGATCATTTAAAATGCTTCTTGTCGGGATATCAACCTTCTCCAAGGCCCAATTGATCATGTCGTTTTATGCCATGAGCCGAGGGCGTGTTGCGATCTTATGAAGCTTCGATTCTAATATATCCCGAAATTGATTCTTGGAATCAGCATGAGAATTTTTGATTTCGTAATCCAGGAATTCATAGATTTGTCTCCAAGATTTAATTGAGTCGATGGCGTGTGGTGTAGTGTCGGATATGATATCTCCTTCTAGGTTACGCATCTCCTATGTATCTTCACTCTTCTTTGGTGCTTTCTTTGGTGCCATAGCTCTATGTTAGATGGAAAACCTATCACAGAAAAGAAGCGTATGAGACTGGCCGAATGCGAATTACCTTTGAAAGACAGAACAAGCATAGGTTTTGGAACACAGACTTTTTAATTTGCCTTAAACTCGTTTTATGACAAAAACACTGACGCAACTGAACTATAATTAATTACATTAAATGCAAAAAATATTCCTGAGATACGCGCAGCATTTATCAGTTATCTGTTTATTAATATGGCCGTATTTCGGCAATCCCAGATTCAAAATTCGAAAAATTTCATTCAACGATACCGAAAATAAGAAAATACCAAAGCAGTTTAATTACCGTTAATCGTGTTTTTAAAACAGTGTTAGTTCGATTTTAAAAGCTGATTATGGTTTGAGACTTCGCGTTTCGGGGTTTCGAGGATCGTGGATACATGAGGTATGTCATCGATAAACCCCGATTCCCGAAACTGCGAAATCACGATGAGATTAAGTTAGGCCTTAACTTTTGAATTAGTAGATTAATTAATCAGGATTAAAGACTAACTTCCAAAACAGGGTTAATTCGGTCTAAACACAGAGTATGAGTTGGGACTTTGCGTTTCGGGATTTCGGGGATCATGTTGACAAGAGGTATGTTATTGTTCAACCCCGATTCCCGAAAGTGCGAAATCACGATAAGATTAAGTTAATCCTTAACTTCCGTATTAGTGAATTAATTAATCAGGATTTAAACTAACTTTCATTCTTTCGGGAAATCGAGGATCGGGATTTCGTGATTCAATATGTATTAAAACATATGTTCTTAGTAAACCCCAAATCCTGAAAACTTTTTAAAGTTAATCTTAACTCCTTTAGGTTTTAAGCTTATCATGATTAAAAAATAACTTTATAGAAAGCACGTATTTTTGGTTTTTTGCCTTTTATTATTTAAAGAATAAAGCTTGTTGGGATTTCGGTACCGGTCTTTTGGAAATGATAGTGAGGGTTATGCTTTATGAAAATTCGAAACCCGAAAAAGGAAAATTTTAGTCTTTGAAGATAAAAAAATTAAAATTTGTTTCAACACCTCCATCCCACCTCAAGCCCACACCACTCCATTTCCATCGCATACCAACCCCCCTCAATTGCATACCACACCACCTCGAACGTGCACTAGAATTTTCACCCCATTCAATTCACCATCCACACCCACCATCATAGATATTCTTGATGACCCTCTAGTGTAGCTCCGATATACCACTAGCATCGAGGAATCCACCACCCCATATAACAGTGGAAACACCACCATCGCACACATGCATCCAACATCCCCATCCCATAACTAGTTTGATACAGTTTTGTGAGACTCTATTTCCTATCCCACCAAAATTATTGGTACCACTATTCCATTCCCATCCACGACTCCTCGGATCCTGAAAGTACAATTCCCCCTGCATACAACCCTTGAAACTGCCTCTCATCCACAACCAGAGACAAAGCCTAAAACATATATTCCAATGAATGAGGACCCTCCACAAGAACAACTAGATTCCCAGGATGACACTGAGTTAGTGCATAGCACTACTTCTGTCAATGAACAAATTGTGCCTCTGCTACAGGACCCTCAACAACGGTGAGCTATATTTGAGCTCTATTTGGAGCAAGTAGAGGTGTTAGCAACACTTCCGCTAGAAGTCACGGACTGAATTTCATGAAGCTTCATATCTCACTCACTACCTCAGGTGGTGTTGGTACCCTAGATTTTATGAGCGTTCGATCGCAATTGGTCATCTGCTTGCTTCTCAATCGCCCTTGGATTCCATTTTCACCAATGGAGAGTTGTCCACATGGGATACACCAAAGATCCTGCACCTTATCCAAGCTTCCACCGTCCAGCTAGAGTAGAGGATCAAAACAGTTAGGCACACCACTCAAGCCCTCACACAGAAAGTGGTATATTTAAGAGAGCTTGTCAATGAAGTCATTACAACCAAAGCATATGAACAGAGCTTGTGGATACAGGATGAATCCATTATTGCAGTCTTCACAAATAAGCTTGTTCAATTTTGGCCTTCTTTCCAACATGTCATTCTTGAGCTGCCAAAAGATGTCACTCTGGTTGTGCCACCTGATAGAGTTGAGATCATTGATAGCACATTGTCCCAGTTGGTGGCCAAGATAGATACCCTTCAATATGAGTTAGTTTCTTTCAACTAAAAAGAATAGGAGCAACCAGAAGAGCTCCTCCAAAATATTACACATGCAGTCGAGGAGGGCAGCACTGTCAATTCCTTGCTTCATGCTCGGACCGAGGAATGTATTCGACTCTTCAATATGGTCATGGATTGGGTTGGCTTGTTGGACCAACGTAGTAAGAATGTCGAAGAGTTGTGAGATACATTTAAGTAGATGCATGCGGAAGCCCAAACCATTGTCGATCATGTCGAGAAAGCAGCTAAGTTTGTCGAGATACAAGTTGAGGATGACATGTTGGATGCCATGGATGATGTTAACAGAGCTGCAAAGACAACACTTTTGTATTACAGGCCTATTGTCCAAGCTCAGTACATTTTGTTGCAGTTGTTGGACTCCATTTATAACATAGAGAGGAATACTCAGTTAGCTACTAAGCTTGAGGAGGCCGATGTCAACGTCGTGTAGAAATTTGTTGCAGGATCCTAAATTTTGGTGAGAAAATGGAAATATCGGGTCACACACTATGATCAATTTCGTGGACAAGCCCTTGCCATTATGTTGGAGTTGGGCCATCCATTTGTAGAATGAGCTAGCAGTTTGACTCAAGACAAGTAAAATATTGTGGTCAGGGCCTATTGGGCCCTCTGTTTTGAAGACCACCTAGTTTTTCGGAATAATTTAGTACATCATTGAGAGATCTAAGTGGCATAAAGATAATTATCAGTGTGCCAACAAGTAAAACAATCATGCACCGGCTAAAAGAACAGTGGAAAGAGCTAGAACCTTCGAGCACATGTGAAAGGACGTTGAATCAAGAAGAGACATTAGCGGACGCAAGAAGCCAAAGAAATACCCAAGGTAAAGGCATCAATATGGGAACATGCAATGAAAAAAGGTTGTTGTTGTTAAGTTGTTTCCAGGTTATTGTTAAGATTTCGATAGGTTATTGTTGTCAGATTATTGTTAGATCAATGCTGGTATGTTATTGAGTTTTGTTGAGTCGCTCTTATGTTCTTTCATTAAGCTATTGCCATTATTATTTGTTGCTATAATATGTTGAAAGGGATTTTGGGGAATGAATTGTTCTTGCATAGAAGTCTGAGAGTCCAGATCGAATACTTAATTACCGATTCTGTTGTACAAGTCATGTTATGGAAGAAGTACTCTATATATATCAAGTTGTGATATGATAATACATGAAGGATTATTCGAGCAGCAAAAATTTGTTATTATGTGTATGGATGATTGATCTATTTACTGTGCAATATGTCATGTTCCGTGTAATTGATCATTGTGATATTGATTAACAAGCTTCTATAACGTATGTGTTTATCTTTATGCTATGCAACATGGACTATCTGATGCATATACTAGTTTAAGACTTCTGATGATATGATCACACCACATTCAAATATGGTTCTGTATTTTATTGTGCTAGATCGGATGTTGTTTCCTCGTTAACATACTTTATCATATATAAGCCTTGGTTGTGCTTTGGGTGAGACCTCCTTCCCTTGTGGAAGGTTGAATATGTCAACACTACTAGACTACAATGGTGTCTTTTTCAGTAACCTATGAGAACCTTGGTCTCTAATTTTGCGCCAACAACACACATAACCTTGATATGCTCAAAATTGAATAAGGGGATCATAGGTACAACCTGAGTACATTTCTGATGGTGCATGCATTTTTGGATTCTTGATGTTGCTTATTTTTTATGTCTAGTTTTGACATAACACAATTGTTATTTATTATTTAATACAACACACGTCGTGTACACAACAATTCAAGCACAAATTAATGCAATCAAATCACATGTAATCAAGTAGCGGAAAATAATATTGAAGCAATCCGCAAATAAAGCATTCAAGTTGTCGTCCACATCAAAATTCAACGACATCAACATCATCAATCATTCATATTCAAAGATCAAGTTCAAAACAAACATCCATTGTAAACTTGCAAATAGTATTTTTTGTAAGTAATACTATTTGCAGTAGTGAGTAAGTTCGATCCGAGGACCCTCAGTACCGAGTAAGGTCGATCCAAGGATCCCACAATGTCATTGTCCAACTTCTTTTCATCTTGTAGGCTTTCTAGGGTCCCTATAACTTGCAAAAGTTTTTGTGAGTTTCAAATCAAATATAAATTGAGTTAAATTGTATTTATTGGGTGTATTCTTGGTTGAACCCGACACCCTAAAATTGTTTGAGTTGATTGCATGTTTGAGTCCCTAAGTCAAATCGATAGGGTTAAGTTATTTACAAATTCAGATAAGAAGTCTTTGAATTTATCATTCAATTGACAACTTGTTGTAAAAGAACCTACCTGAAATAGAATAAGGAGGTTATTGTGATCAAGTCAAAAATCACAAGTTGCTAAAGCAAAATTAAGCAAGTGAGTTAATCAAACTAGTACAAGGAAGCGTGAAGTGTAAGTGAAAAAAAGATCAAGTGAGTGAGTTACAAGAAGATATCATTCAATTTTTCCAAATCGAGCTAAGTCGAGAATTATTAGAGTTTTTGAACACTCTAATAAACAGTATTGAAGACAACACAATCATACTCAATAAAGAAACTCTTCAATCAGTGCTAACTTGTTTGCAAGTCATGCAAGCTAAAGTTAGACTTCTTGAATCTCAATCCCAACTATTGAATGATGACATCATGAATTGGTGAAACGTTCTAAACTAGTTTTTGTTCAGAACAACCCTCTCTAGGATGATGGTGGTGGTGGTGGTCATCCAAATAAACAGTGCACTCAACATCAACTCAATAAGACAACTCCATATGTAGATGAAGATGAAGTTTTTCAAGTTCGACATGAACAAGTTCAACTTTCTCTTTACAAGACAATCATCAAACCTTGAGAAGAAATCATCTACAAAAGGAACAAAACATAACTTGGATATGACAAGGAAGTTACCTTTCATTTTCCATCTTATTCCCAACCAATCCAGTTCCAAAGTCAAGGATTCCTTCAAGAAGATTCAACTTCACTTGTTCCAGTTCAGAATTAGAATGCTAAATGCCAACATTGCAATAGAGTTGGTCACATGGAGAATCAGTGTTATGATCTCCATCCTTGTCAACATTGTGGCAAGAAGAATCATCCATTAGACAAATGTTCCAAGAGAAAAAAACCTGCAATATTGAAGATTCACTAGGACTGGATCAATCCTTTACAGTGGTCATCAGCAACCAAGCAATTATTATAGTCTTACCAAAGAATTCAAACTTGAGTAAAGACAAATCTTGCAGTTAACAATGATGTAACTCCCCTACACCTTAAGGGAAGAAGTTAAAAAATCAAGTAAAGATGGTTTGTGAAACCACTTGCGGTCTCTCCTTTCAACTTTCAAAGGGGGAATCGATGATGGAATTGAAGATGGTTGTGAGACTGAAAGTTTCGACAACAACAAAAACAAAATCAAATTTTCCAGTCGCATGACTGTAGTTTGTAGATGGAAAGATTTGGTAGAATTATGGTTCAATGACTTGCAATTGAATCATACACAAGAATTTTGATTTTAAGAACAATATTGTGTACATTTTGTTCATTTGGATGGTTATTTGACCTAGAAAAGAACAGTTGGATCCTTTTGCATTATAGCTTGGTATTTGAATGAGTTGTCAAGCATTTTCAAGGATGTTTCAGACTTGTAGTTGATTTGCTTCTCTTGGTTCACTCTCATCACATTGGAGTTCACATTAGTGAACGAATTACATGCATTATGGCTCACATGATTACATAGTGAGATTTTCCAGAGTTTTTAGCATCCATGTTTGGCAATTTTTTAGGTAGTTCTTCATTGAGGCTCAGTTCAGGAGTTTCAACATGAAGACTTGGAGATGATACAAGTTTATGTTGCATTTTTGGTATTATTATTAAGACTTATAACTTGGGGGGGGGGGGGGGGGGGGGGAGAATGTTATCCTCTAACTCATATATAATCATGAGGGAGGGAATGTTATCCTCTAACTCATATATAATCATGAAGTCCTAGTATACCACCTTTGTATTTCACATTTAAGGATACAATTTTTATCCTAAGTCTCTTTCTAGATTCTTATTTTGCCTCCTCCTACCTTATCTCTCGATGAGGTGTCGATGTGAAAGTAATTGGCATGGTTTTATTATTGTATTATATATTTGTATCATTAAAATGAATAGAGTGAGAGAGTGTCCAAAATATGCCTTGAGGTCTTTTCCGCCAGAATTCTTATTGTGATCTTGTGTGTTGTATTTATTCACCCTTGCAACTTCTCCCTTTCATTTTTTGTCCTCCTTAGAAATTACTTGTAATTTTTCCAACACCTCTACATAGGTTATTTCTCTTTTGTAATTTTATTAGCCCTATTTCCTTGTTGTTGACAATAAAAAGACACCTTCACCTCTAACCTATGCCTTGCAACAATTCCAATGGATCCTACATTTGAGCTCTTCCTGAATCAAAATGGTATGCCCTAACATTTTCTCCTTCCATCCCATCCAAGGTGGAATCTATTAACCCACACATCCCTATATACGTAGGATATGTTAGGAATAACCTCTTTTGGTGTTTGATCCAACAAGCATTAAATAAATGCAAGTATATTTGGTATCCAATTTCTTGAATGATCAACATATTTGGCACATAGGCTAGAAACGTGTGAGGTGCTTGTTGGCACCATAGATCATGATGTATCTATTTATTGCTCCAAATACCAACCCTCAATTTTTTCAACACCTCTAATGCTTCAAGTGATATCTTTGGGCATGGTTTGCAGAGAATAAGTCCATATAAGGGTGTCATAAAACCATTACAAATAAATGTATATTGATAATCGTATATGTTCTACAATGAATCTTTGCAACAGACGTGAATATGAGGCTGATCTAGAGTCCAAGATGATCTTAACCTTGTGAATCTATTAGAACTATAGATTACATCTAACATATAAGAGGACATGTATAATTCCACGAATCGTGAGGAAATAACATTTGAGCTTTGCTAATGGGTTTTTCAAGTGAATTTAAAAGGATAGAATCCCAATTGAACACTTTACCTCCTTTAGTGATTTCAATAAAAACGAGAACCCAACCCATTTTCATATGAGTTGAGTCCTTTTCTCCAAATATTTTGTTGATCAATTAAGTTTCCTATGTGTATCCTAATTGGAAGTGTGTGGTTGGGAAGAGTTTGTTGCTTAAAGCTTTAAAAGTTATCCCTTCTACATATCATTCAACCATGATATAATGGATGTTATTTTCATGCGTGAAAGATTTCAACCAATCATCAGTGAAGTGAATTTCAACTTTGGATATTTTGTAATAGGCTTCAAGATAAACTGATGTGATGGACCCGATGCATACTCCCCGATCGATAAGGATTCATATTTTAATGATCTTGGTATGCTGAATTAAGTATCCAATCATTTTTGCACAAGGTATCACTTGGGATCTAGTTGTTGAAAAGTGTATACGAGATTTCTTTAGATACTATGCTATGGAAATTGGTTCTTCTTCCCCTTCATCTAGGTCTTCATCATTCTAGGGCCTTTATCCAATTTTAATTAATTTAAACAATTCATTGTAATTGTGTTCTGCATTAAACCCAATAGTGCATGCAACATCTGCAAGAATCGACAATTTAGTATCTTTGGCAACATGGGCTTCCATAATTGGTTTCTTGCCTTTAGCCAACTTTTTCCTTCCTAAAGACTCTGTATTGGTGGGGGAAGGTTCATTGGCTGATTTTTCTTCCCTTACAAACTCTATTTGGTAACTTGATTGGTTTGTATTCGATCCCTCTTATCACCTTTCCTTCTTCAACAACCTTATGAAAATCTTTGCAAGTTAGTGTAATACAAAATAGGGCATGCAGGGTTTAGCTAAAAATTCACATAAAATGTATAAAATAGACAATTTTAGAAATTTGAACTAGAAACCAACTTTTAGGAATGGAAATGTAGAACCTAACCTAGGGTGAGTGCCATTGTCTTAGATTTCCTAAAATTTCATTAGGATTTGTAAATTCAGATTTGAGTTTTTCAATGATTTCCATGTAAGGAAAAAGCAAGAAAAAGAAGGCTTATATAGAAAGATAACTAAGCTTTATACAAGTAAAATTCAAATTGCATGTATGACCATACTAGTTGAAGTAATGAAACAACCATCTATTTTCAAGAAATTGTTAAATCGAACAAAAGAATTTCAAAATTAAATACCTAGTTGAAGAAGCCATAAAACATGTAATATGTATGAGGCAGTAACATTCTTAAATTATGCTATCTTTTTCGAGTATTATGAAGGAATTTAAATCATCACTCCAATGTACAAATCATTCAAAACTTTAAGCCAAAAGACCAAGTATGAGATGCATTTATTTGCACATTCAAAAGGATGATAGGTTTAAGTTGTAGCACCATTGAATCAAGATAAGATGGGACATGCATTAAAGCTTGGTGTGTTAACTCTAAATGTACACATAAAGTGTCAAATTCAAATCTAAACAAAGGTCACATGTGTGACCTAACATCGAATGAAGCATGTTCTATGGATTGAACCTATTTGAAAATTAGGAACATGTGATTCTACCATTAGGTGAGTGTGGGCTCGATTTTAGAAATAAAAAATAATCAAAATATTAGGACACAAGTTCATTGAGAGGTGACCCGACTTGGCCATCAGCACTGACTGAGAAATTTGGATCCAATGACACGCATCATTGTAAATGAATACTGATCACAAACATGCTTAAAAGGACTCTACTCATGTGAAAGCACGAGAATATGTATTCACTCATGTGAACGAAAAGTGGTGAGAAAACCCATTGAGAAATCATACCTAATTAGGAAGTCAAGACCCCACAACACGACATTGTTAAAGAGGAATATTGATTGGGAAATTGAGCTCAATCATTGAATCAAGACTAGTTGACACTAAGTTAGTGTTGAGAGGGCCAAATTTTGGATGTTTGAATATATCATCAAACAATGTTTGAACAAAAAAAAACTAAGGAAATCACATCGAACAAATTTGAATGCTAACAATGTCAAAATGGTCTGAAACAGATACTAGAACCAATTTAGAAATCAAGACAAGGTAACAACAACTAGGTGAAAACAAGGCTTAATTTTAAGATTTGGTATGATGAAGGTGTTAGAATATAAGTGGATGTGCTCGTTTTACCATTGACAATATCTCTATTGTCACCCAACCATAGGTCGAAGCCACCCTCTGAGCACCTTAAACTTGACAGAGAATCACTCTGGAAGCAAACCCTAAGCTAGATAGCCAAACAAAGGGTAGCGCACCTTTCCCCAAGGACAACGCACCAACAAGAGATGATCAGATAGTCCAAACCCTAGTCAAGAGATATTAAAAGCCAAAACGTAACTGCTAGTTGTTGCAGCTGCACCGGCAGCTCTCCTAAAACCAGCGCACCAAACTGAGCACTGCAATGCGCACAAGTTGTTGCTCTGCAATTCTGAGACTGCCTACCAGAATGAGAACTGGCCTCCTGTATTTATACTAATTTTGTCTAACTGCCTGGGCCGACTTCTCATTCTAGGTATCTGTCTGTTCAGTATATATTATTATTTCTGACCAACTTCTTCTCTTGGAGGCTAATAACCTAATATAAATTATCTTCTTGAGCCGACAAGTCTTCTAGGGTTATTAGCCAACTCATTAGGGTTTCTTCTTACTTCTCGGAGTATTCTATCCTCGTTAGATCTACATGTGGAGGTAAATACCTCCCGAAACTACCATAATATCAACACTCCCTCCTAGCTAGGGAGGTATTACAGGTAATGGTCTTGAGCACAAAACATACCATTCACTCGGTACCATCAACATAGTTGTATAGACTAGATCATGAGCACCATCATCATCATCAGTGTCATCAGTTGCATCATCTCTCAAAACCATACTCTATCTGAGTAATTAGACATGATGCTCACTCCACAAAGTGATACAAGAGCCATTCTTCTAATCTAGAAGAGTAAATGCTCTGAACCATTTTCCGTCTGGGAAATATTTATTCTTTGATTATCCATCTAACTGATAATCATTTCCAATACTGTTGATAGTCTTCATGGTAATTGAATCAAAAATAAAACACAACGATGTCTATCCATATTAGTACATAACTACAATCCAGTGGTACACTACCACACCAAGTAACACACAAGTACTTGATCAGCAACGTATAGTCACGAACAGTGGAACACATCCACCACAGTAGTATACATCTACTATCATCACAAGTACTTGATCAACGATAGTCACTTAACAGTTGGGAATACATCCACCATGTAGGTATACATTTCCACATTATAGTCTTCATAACAATCATCTCATATCAACCGCATTTAAACAATGTTACATGATATAGATTGAATTATATGGGCTAATCTTTCACTCACATATGTGAGATCTGGAAGAATATAAGTGCCCTTAGGGTAGAAATAACAGATATTTGGACTATTCTTCAAGCAAGGAAGAATAATTGTCATGTTTTCAACCTGACCATTCCCCACCCTCGGCCATTCTTCTCACACTAATCAAAGTGCAACTTAGAGAGAATGTATAAAACCTAAAGAATGCCTGGGTCCTCATTGTTGAGCTCTAAACCATTCTCACTCCTAAAGTGTTTCTCTTCTTACACTAATCAAAGCGCACCCTCGAGAGAATGTATAAACCCTAAGGAATGTGATCATGTTCGACCATTTCCAAGTAACCACAAGAGGAAAGATTGTCATGTATCAACCTCAAAAACAAACCATTCATCATGTTAACAACAATGAGAAACCGTTGTCCGACGAGGCATGCCATTCTTATTCTTGAGTAACCGTTAAGAAGAGAGACTGCCCTAGACCACTCCCCATGTTAACCACAATGGGAAGTCGTTGTCTATGATACATCAGCAATCTGGACCATTTCCCATGTTAACCACAATGGGAAATCGTTGTCCGTCAGAAATTTCAATCCACTTTCCGAACAAGAAAGAATCTATCAAAGATGGACTATTTTTCAATCTTGAAAATGAATGTCCTCAATAATATTTTCAGTGCTCCCTCCCAACCTGGGAGTCATCTCTTCCTTTTTCAATAAGGAAGTCATCTCCACGAACTCTAGCTTGAGTATGCAAACTCTTTCATATTGGATAGAAGCTTTACCAAAATGTTTTCTTATCTGCTCATCTGTGGAGATATGTATTGGAGAACCACTTTCTCCTTTCTGGACTTCATCACGAATAATGTATTGCTTGATTTCAAATGTACTTTGGTCTGGAACACTGGTTTTCTCTAAAGGCTTCATGTAGCTCTAGTCAATAGAGCATATCATTGTTGGAAAACTGGAACATATCCATGTGGCACTTCTTATGTCATCATGAGATCTGATCTACTGAGTAATCATCTTGATACAATATCTCTGTTATAGAAAATCTTCACCACGCTTATGTTGTGCACTGGAGATTCTCCACCAAGTTGTCTTCTTTTGTCTGCATGCAAGGGTATCTTTCTGGTATGCCTCAAGGTCTTGAGGTTTCTCTTCATATAATATTTGTTCAATTGCTCTAAAGAATAGTCTTTGCATTCATCTTGATGTAGCACTCCAACCTATGGATGATATAATGACTCATGTAGAGGTATGTCTGGTTTACCGAAAGGAGCAATCATCATAGTCTTCTCCCTCCGTCTGGGAGAACCTCTAGTTCTGAATCTTGCAATGCTTTCATTCATAAGTCTTCCATACACTGTTCTTCATCACGACTTTCAGTTCCTCTGCTTGATTGATTTTAGTGAGTTCATATCAGGCTGGTAATCTTGTGATTTTCGATACAATGACTGGTTGTTCTGGCTTCTCTTTCTTTCTTGGAATCTTCATGTTCTTTCTCATGTTTTTTTTTAGATTATGGGTCCATGGAGTTTATTATAGATTCCATGCCCTAAAGATTCCACTTCTTTCTTTTATCATAGAATCACGGATCTGGATGGACAACCAGGGATACTTTAAGGCTTCTCTTTGAAGAAGACTTCTTCTGAGGTTGAACTGAACACGTAATGTCTTTCATGGTTACAACCATGGATATATACTTCATCATCTTCAATGGATCATAGGATTAGCTCCCTCCTAATCCTTGCTTCATGTATGAGTGCATATAATCGACTCCCTCCGTCTAACAGAGTCCACGCTTTTGTCTGCATCCTTATTGTCTTTTGCAATATATAATTGGCTCTCTGTCTAACAGAGTCCATGCTTCTGTCTTGTTGTCTTCTACAAAACGTCATAAGTCTTTCTCCAATTTCCTCTTGATTGCTGACTTCTTTCTGTCTATGCTTCTTCTAAGTCTATTAATGATTTATTGGGCTTATCTTGCAATAGTTTTCACATGATTTAATTGATGTATTTCATTCTTTCATGTATTATCCAATGATATCAATCCTTATCTTGTTGTTCTTTCATCGGTATAGTTCTTCTTGGAACACATTATCTTCCAACAAATAGATGTACAAGATATGTACAGAGACGATCCAAACAAGATATGTACAAGGAATAAGAAGAGTATTGTTACCTTCAGAAGAAGAAGTCTCTTTCATTCTGCTTAGTCTTCTTTGTAGGTTCCTTTTCTTCGGCAACTGATGCTTCATGTTTCTCCTTCCTTTTCTTTAGCTCGGGACAATGACTCTATACTTTTGACAGTTGAAGCACTGTACTTCTAAAATGTCTTTCTCTTGATTTGGCTTCCTCCTTGAACCAAACTTCCTTTTGTTCCTGAAATTCTTGAATTTTGCTGTGAAGGCTTAATCATCGTACTTCTTTTGGGGTTTCTCTTTTGCACTGACCCTTGATTCTTCTTGAGCACAGAAAGTCCAAAGTTCTTCAAATGTCGGATACTCCATCCTTGTGTTCATGCTTGCGGCAAATGCATCCCACGTCTTGGGAAGACCATTGAGTACTATGTTTACCAATTCCTTTTCTAAAACGATTTCTTCAATAGCTTGTAGTTGATCTCTTAACTGAGAGATTCTCACAAAGTATGATGTTATGCTGTCATCATCATTCATGTTCATGTCACGAAGCTCATTCTTCAGACTCATTACTTGTCCAATGTTTCTGACTTAGAAGAGGTTTGTTAGGGCATCCTACATCTTCTTCGATGAGTCAAGATGAGAGATGTAGGGTATCAAGTGGTCTTTTACAGAGTCCACTATGATACTCATAGCATTGATGTCATTGTCTTTGAACTTCTCCATAACTGCAACGTTCTGCGGTTCCTTCTCTTTTCCTTCTTCAAACTCTGGTTCCACGATCTTTCCTTTTACGATATCCAACATTTTATTCTTGGCAAGGATGAGGTCAATCCTTGTCTTCCACGCTCTGAAGTTAGAGGCTCCATCTAACTTGTTCTCTGACTTCATAGAATAAGTCATGGTTGCTTTGACTTGGTCAAACCCTAGATTTGACCACAAATTCAAACTTGATGTATTGGCTTGTTGAGAGTAGCAGGAGATGCGCTAGGCTAGGGCACACTGATCTGTTTGGAGATTAGGTCAATCCCTTCACTTAAGGTGCCTCAACGTGAGGATTAGGGTTTCTACAACTGCACCTGCTAGTAACCCTAGCGATAGTGCTTTTGTGACTGCTCCTGCTAGGAAACCCTAGCGACAGTTCTTCAACGAGCTTAATATCCTTCTGGCTATGTTTCCTTCTAGCGGTTAGACTGAATGAAGGAGGATTGGGCCCATAAACTATTAGAATATAAATGGATGTGCTCATTTTACCATTGACAATATCTCTATTGTCACCCAACCATAGGTCTAAGCCACCCTCCGAGTACCTTAACCTTAACAGAGAATCACTCCGGAAGCAAACCCTAGGCTAGATATCCAAACAAAGGGTAGTGTACCTTTCCCCAAGGACAGTGCACCAACAAGAGCTGATCAGATAGTCCAAACCCTAGCCAAGAGATATTCCAATCCAAAACGTAATTGCTAGCTGCAACAACTGCATCGGCAGCTCTCCTAAAACCTGTGCACCAAACTGGGCACTGCAGTGCGCACAAGTTGTTGCTCTGCAATTCTGAGACTGCCTGCCATAATGAGAACTAGCCTCTTGTATTTATACTAATTCTGGCTAACTGCCTGGGCCGACTTCTCATTCTGGGTATCTGTCTGTTCAGTATATATTATTATTTCTGGCTGACTTCTTCTCTTGGAGGCTAATAACCTAATATAAATTATCTTCTTGAGCCGACAAGTCTTCTAGGGTTATTAGCCAACTCATTAGGGTTTCTTCTTGCTTCTTGGAGTATTCTATCCTCGTCAGGTTTACACGTGGAGGTAAATACCTCCCGCAACTACCATAATATCAACAGAAGGAACCAGGTGAGAGAAGATATTGACTTGTTTGAAAGTTTGAAAAAAAAGAAAAAAATATATTTTTTAAAGGCAAGAAAAGATCGATCAGGATATCAGGACCAATTTCTAAATCGAGACCTAGTCATACCAAACTCATTGAGAGGAGGGTCTTATTTTTTAATTTGGTTGACTCAAATAGGAGAAGTGAGGAAGAGGCCCAATCTGAGGATTGAGTCCAATCTAGATATCGAGAATGAAAGAGTTTGAACCTTAGAAGGAAGAAAACATTTTTTTCTAAGTGATAAAGCTTAAGAAAAGACAAAAACAAAACCTACAAAATGAAACATGAAAACCAATATAACTTAATCAATTAAAATAAAGAAATAATGCAAAAAGGAAATAGATAACTAAGGCCTGTGTAAAACCCAAAAGAGAGAAGTATATCTTGATCAATTACAAAACAAGAGGGGCCCAAGTTTTGGACAAAACTTGGAGGGTTGTTGAGGGCTCAAAAAATGGTGATGCACTCGGAAAATCTATGAATATTTCAGTCATCACAATTCAACCATATATTTTAACAAGAAGCAAAAAAACTTTTAAAAGAATTTATACCTTTAGAGCTCAAACAAGTGGTTTCTTTAAGTTACTTTCTCATAACTTAAATCCATAGTACTCCAATTATACAACTTCAATTTCTTAGCAACTTTTCTTGAAGATATAAAGTATGGATTAAATTTCCTTTAGAGCTTCACCTAATGTTTTAGGCAACAATCATATTCATAGGGTTTTTCTTTAAAAAAATGGGGTTTAGGATTTTGAGTAGACATGTCATTTCATTTTCCTACGGTGTTTCTCCACTACCCACAAGCGTCCACATCCCTAGTGGAGTTACCCCAACATCACGGACCTTGATGTACTGTCTACTACTAGTGAGTGTCCATAGCCCCAAAAGAGTTGCTTGCATGTCCCCTTTATAACTAACTTCCTTTCACACACACCAAATGGGGGAAGCGGTGGTTTTGCATGCTTATGGGGATAGTTTCTTGTTATTAGGAGAGGATTATCCATGCATGTATAAGAATATGCTATGAAATATTTTTAACTATATATGTCTAACTAAAAAAATTACATGCTTCGCCCCTTTAATGTGGATAGATGATATCTTCAAGTTGATTGAATCACCACTTAACTAAAATTTCAAGATATTTTGGAGTTCATCTATTTAGGTAAGTTCCAATTCCACAATTGTTTTAACTTTCAAGTAACATGGAATATTTATTCACAACTTCTTCGTTATACTACATGAATGAAAAGCTAAATGAAAGATTTCAAGTATTAGCAAGGGTGTGTGTTTTTAGAAATCCCTACAATTAACCAATCATGGAAATTGGAAATAGGTCAATCAAGAAGGCGATCCATTCAAGGTAAAATAATCATAGAAAAAACCCACAAGCTGAAATCTCAGAGAAATGTAAATCCCTAAAATAATTCAGAAATAAATTTTGTAGCCTTGAGGGTCATCCAAAGGAAACTTATTAACAAATTAAATAGTAGAAAATAAATCACGCTAACTATGCTACCCAATCCTAACCTATACTAATTGTTCCCATATATAAGTGAAGTGAAATCACAATGCCAACGGAGCCAGTGAAGAATCATAAAACCTAAAATTGAATCAATGCTTTACATAGGTTTAAACAATTGAAACATTTGACCATGAAAGATTGGAAGAATTGCAGTTTTGGAAAAGTAATTCATAGCTAGAAATAGTAGGCACTTACCACTTTGTAAAAAATGTTGAGAAAAAGGTGACTCCAACCAAGTTTAAATGGTGTCTTGAAAATTATTATAACTAATATTGATATCTTGAAAAGAGTCAAGAGGTAAGTGGCTTTAATGTTCATGATAATTGATTTGAAATTCTAAAATGGTACTTGTTGAAAGTGATTCTTTGTCTACACCATTATCTTCTTCCATTATGCTTGATGATGAGTTATAAATGTGTTATTGGGTCATCTTGGGGATCTAGAAAGCATTAGTGTAAAGTATGATCCTCTGTCTTTACAACAAACTTATGTTATGGATGATTGATAAGACCAGTCTGCATATGGTTAATGAATGATCTAACCCTACACAAGTTCACTTGTGACAAAGAAATGTCATCATCAAATACATGGCTATCATAAACAACTTCTAAGTCATTTAACTCTTAATCCTCACATTGCAAGCTATGGTTAAACAATGGATTTTTTTTTATATGAGTTAACTTCTTGAATGTTCCTTTATGAATTAAAGTTTAAAAATTTTCCTTCTCTCCTTCTGAACATATTTGTAATTGGTCAATTTGATTTGACCTATTCTAGAAAAACGTATCTTCAATATTTTCACATTCTAACATACTTCCACTTTGTGTTTCATTTCCAAAACCAAAAGATAAAGGGACAATTGCAAAAAAATCTTGCAGATCTACCTTTAGATGGGAATTAGTGAAAATTTCTATGTATAGAACAATAAAATCCAAGAATATATTATTATCCTCAACAGAATTGTCTGTACAATCAAACATATATTTACTTTCTCTTTCATTAGATAATATAGATTCAAGAAGAATACCAACAATTGGTCCACAATCTTAGTTTAATGAATTTTGTATATGTGATAATGATTCACCTATTTTTACTTCTAAGCCTTTAGTTTGTTGACATATTAACAAATCTACAGTTGTTTTAGAATTAACTCCTTCAATGTAAACAAATAAATAATATTGGTTCATAGTGTTTCCCCTAAGTTGTTTGTCAAAATCATATTGTAGGTTATAATATGAGACTTGAAAAACAATATATTTTATTTATGTCGGGAGATTGAGTTCTTGTTCTAACATGTAGTTTGTTGATCCGTTATTTTCATTCGAATCAAATTAGTATGAAAATGCCCTATTAAATTCACCAGTTTTCGTTTTCCACTTATACCAGTTTCCAAATTAAATTCACTTTAAGATCATTTTATAGACTAATGCCCTATAGAACACAATGTGACGTGAGTTTGAAATGGAGATGATGAAAAAATGGGTTTGCGACTCATGTACACCTGTGGCCCGCATGCACCTGCGGCCCACATACTCGTGAAGCTCGCACATGCAGTCACATGGGTTTCCAGTTCTACCCCGCGTTAAGGGACTCAGGCAAAGGGTCTTTGTTTTGGAAAACCCATGTTGTGTTGACGGGTTTTCGGTAGACAGCCTCCAAAGCGATCAGAATGAAAGCAGTTTTATCGAGTATTCTTACAGAGGTGCAGATCTTCCCCTATGGAAAATTGTGATGACGCGGTGGACTATTAGCTCGATCCGGGAGAATTGTTACCCTGGATGGGGACAATTGGAAACCACATACACCCCCTCTTGGTCTATTTGGAGGAGGAAATACTGCTAGTAACGCATGGAGACTTATTTTCTCATTTCTCAGGGGTTTCTGGCTACTACCATGGGCCAGATATTGAATCCTTTTCCTGGCTTGATGGAGCTGCGGGTTTGGGGGTCATATCGTCGCTGAATAGCTCCACTATTTCCCTTTCTGGCTCAGCTGCCTGGTTTGGTTCGTATACTCAGGCTATTGAAGCCCCCTTTTCCCCTATACTGTGTAGGTTTTCTCCCTCTTCGGCCACGACAAACCTTTCTTGGTCGTTTATAAATCCATTGTTGTCGATGTGCTCTCCTACCCATCCAAGAGAACAAGGGTTTACCTAAGCGGTACTTCTAGGTGAAGGAATAGCAGATTCATCCGTAGGTCTTGAAAACTGCGATTCCTTGGATCATAGTTCAGCTCTAGAGCTGTTATATCCTTATCCGGAGCAAGCCTACTTCTCAGAACATCCAGAGAGTATGTGGAGGGGTTTATTACAACAAATTTACAGGCCTCAAATTCTAGTGAGTGGGTCACAATTTTTGGTGGGGGTTTTGGAAACAACACTCGGTTAACTCAGAATCAAGGTCTTACGAAATCTCCTAAGACAAGGCATAGGAAACAGAATAAGTGCATTTGATCTTCCAAGGCAAACCTTAACTTTACTCTCGACGATGATCTAACCCTCTCAGTGATGGCTGAGATGGCAAATAAAACCCTAGTAGGGAAAGCTTATGGACACAAATTTAGTGAGAAGTCACTAAAATCTTGGGTTGTGACAAATTGGGATGTGATCTACAACCCTCCCCACAAAATCAGTCGTTTATCTAGAGGTTGGTTCATGCTTGTTTTTTCAAAAAAACATAGGCAATGATGGTACTTCAAAAAATTTGGTCCATCGACTCTTCTCTAATCCTATTGAATCTATGGAACCCTACCTCTGATGCTACAAGAGAAAGACTGGACTCCTTACCAATATGGGTTCGGCTGTTGGGCCTTCCCCCTCACCTCTGGAATGAAAAATGCTTTCAAGCAATTGGGAATTTTCTGGGGGAATTCTTAGTTGCAGATATGGGTTTTGTAGAATCCAGGGAGACGTCAGTGGCAAGGATTATGGTTCTATTAAACATCAGAGAAGGGATTAAGGAATTCCTCAACTTGACAGATCTGGGAAGGACTAGGGTCAAAATCCTAGATTATGAAGGAGTACATTTTTTTTGCAGGAGGTGCCACGAGTATGGGCACATTGTTAAGGATTGTAAATCCACTACAAAGGAGAGAAGGTACAATCGTTCTACCTTAGAGTACAGAGTGATAGGGAGTCTTACGGATTCTTTGGGTGTCATCTCTCCCTCTTTGGAGTCGACCTCAGGGGGTACTCCTCCATGTGATCCAGTAGCATTACGGATAGTAGAGGAGGAGGTATCGTCTATACAAGAGGGCGATTCATTGGCGTTAGTCCCATTAGGGAGAGATGTGGCAGTTACATAAGTCTGCCCGAAGGCCATTCCAAAGTTCTTGCTCGACAATTTTTTGGGTATGCATCTTACTATTTTCTAACCAGTGAATGGGTTTTTTAAAGATTTTAATTTTTCATTGATGGATGGTTGTCACTCCTCCTAGAATATTCCCTCCTCAATCTTTTCGGCCTTAATCGCTCCTCCCAAGCCCCCGAAATAGACTCTCCAGTCTTTGCCCAATGTTGTTATCGGAATGGGCTCCCCGCCTGGCTCCCCAATCCACCGGTCCCCGAGAATTCTTCTTCCGAGGAGTCTGAGGATTCAATCATTCGGTATCAACTCCATAACAGAACAGTCTTCGTTCCCAATTCAGATCACAGAGGATTGGGACCAAATCCAGAGATTCAAAAAACAAAAAAGGGATGAAGCAGAAACTCTCATTTCTCCAAGGCAAAATCCTAAGTGTTGGTCGACATTGCCTCCGAGCGATAAAAGTCAATTGTAGGGGTGCTTAGAGCAACGAAAACCCCGGTAGGGGTTCCCCCATGAAACTTCTCACTTTCAATTGTAGGGGTTTGGTTAGTCCCCAAAAATAATATGCACTAAAGAGGTTGGTTTTGTGAAATCGACCAGATATTTTTCTTTTACAAGAAACTCTAGCACACGAAGACACGACTACCAAACTCCTATATGTTGTCTTCTCAGGCTGTTATTTTTTGGGTCTGGATGCCAGAGGTAGGTCGGGTGGCTTAGTCATTGGATGGAGAGCTATAAGTATCAAACTTTTAAACTCCTGGGGATTTGATGCCAACTTAGGGCGAGATTTTTTGGTGGAAGGTATTGGAAAGGTGTTTAGAATAATTAATGTTTATGGCCCTCATACAGATCAGAGCACTTTTTGGGAAAACCTGCTTGGTAAAGATATTTTAAAGAACGATCTTCTAATTATTGGGGGAGATCTAAATTTCTCTTTGGGGGAAGCTGAAAGTTGGGGCCCCTCAGCCCACCCAGACAACCAAGCAAGTTTTTTCAGTCACCTATTGGACTCCAATGGACTCATTGATAGAGATCCTCTAAAGTTATTATCCACTTGGAGGAATATGAGGTTAGGGGAGGCTCGTATTGCAAAAAGGTTGGATCGATTTTTTATCTTTGAACATTTAGCGATGCTTCCTTTCCAATTTCAGCATTGGATTTGTAGTGGAGGTGAATTAGATCATTCCCCAGTTTGGTTTGAAATGGAAGGAGGCCCCTAAAATCCAATAGCCACTTTTAAATTCAACTCCTCTTGGTTGAAAGATGAAAGTTTTCAGCAGTTGGTCAAGTCAAATTGGACTAACATAAGGGTTTTAGAAGGTACTCCAACATGTATTCAATTTGCGTCAAACCTTAAAAGAATAAAAATGTTGGCTATCCCTTGGGAAAAAAACAAACAGAAAGCAGAGGAACAGGAACTCCAAAATATTGAGGATCAGTTGAGGCTTATACAAGAATATTCGGAGACAGGGTTCTTGACAGTTTTGGCTTGCGACAATTTGAAAAAGCTCGAAGCTAGATGTAGACTATTGCTAGTGGAACAAGAGGAAATGTGGAGACTAAAAGGCAGAGCTATCTGGCTAGAGAACGAAGATGAAAATACAAAATTCTTTCAAGCCTATGCAAAAGGGAGAAGAGATGAAAACACTATATGGAGTTTAAAGGATCGGGAGGGTAGATCTATTACTTCCTTTGAAGGTCTAGCAAACATGGGGGAAACCATTTTCAAACTTTATTCAAAGCGGACATGAGCGCAAATATTGCAGAAACTATAAAGGTGGCATTATACCTCCCAAGCTTTGCGAATGAACAAGGGAATCAAGATTTATTCGTCGAAGTCACAGAAGCGGAAGTTAAAGAAACTCTAATTAGCTTCCAAGAGGATTAAAGCCCTGGTCTAGATGGATGGACAATAGAATTTTTCAGGGGCTTTCTTAATCTAATTGGAACAAATTTACTAAAATATATTGAGGAATCTCCTATCAATGGAAGAATCCATGGACCCTTCAATACTATTTTTTTTATCTCTCATTCCTAAGGTAAATGATCCATGGTCTTTTGATGACTTCAGGCCAATCTTACTGTGCAATTGTATCTACAAAATCATAGCTCGTCAACTACAGCCTTTTCTTCTGGAGGCCATTTCCAAAGAATAGTTCGGATTTTTAGAAGGTCATCAGATACACGAGGAAATAGGGGTAGCTCAAGAAGTCCTACATAGCCTAAAGACTACAAGATCAAAGGGGGGAATCCTAAAGATTGATCTCTCAAAAGCCTATGATAGAATGAGTTGGGCTTATATTCGACTTCTTCTCACTCATCTCGGTTTTCAAGTCCCATTTATAAAATGGGTGATGGCAAGCATTTCTTCGGTCTCCTTTGCAGTTCTTATCAATGGGGCAACTTCCCCCTTTTTCATCTCAGAAAAGGGTCTGAGTCAAGGTTGTCCCTTGTCCCCACTACTTTTTCTTCTGGTGGCTGAAGGACTGAGTAAAGCTATAGAATCAGCAGCGAGGGCATGGAATTTTCAAGGAATTCAAGTTGCACCTAGGATGAGGATCACTCATCTCTTATTTGTGGACGATGTCCTCATTTTCTATAATGGGCGAATTGGAGATGCAAAAATGTTATATGACATATTATCTCTTTTTCTTCTTGCTACAGGGATGATAATAAATGCCCAAAAATCAACAATCACTACCTATGAAATGGATGGAGAGGAAATAACAGTTTATCATAGGTTGTTTCCTTTCACATTTCAGCATATTTTGGAAGGACTAAAATACATGGGTTTTTAGTTAAATCCAAACAATTATAGGAAAGAAGATTGAAAATGGTTGATAACAAAAATAGAAAAAAGATTAAATGGATGGAGTATTAGATGGTTATCTAGAGCAGGTAGACTCACTCTGACCAAATCTGTTCTGGAAGCCATACCAATTTATTGGATGTCGCTAGGATGGATTCCCAAAGGGGTGCTTGAAAAAATCAGAAGGATATGTTCTCGTTTTATCTGGTCTCGGTCTGGAGATAAGTACATCCAACCTTGGGCAAAGTAGGAAAGTATTGTATTTCCAAAAGCTCTGGGAGGTTGGGGGCTCAAAAACATTTTCACTTTTTCCAAGGCCCTTGAAGCCAAGGCTTATTGGTGGCTCATTTCAGTTTCTAGTCTATGGACTCTAGTAGTCTCAAAAAAATACATATCCCTGGCTTCCGTAGAAGATTGGATTAGAACCCCAAACAAATCTGCAACAAACTATTTGATTATTTGGAAAGCGATGATTTCCTCATTCTCAGTGGTCAGGGACAGTCTTTCTTGGAGGGTGGGTAAAGGAAATCATCTTCGTATTGGAGTCGATCCTTAGCCAGGGTGTGGGAATTCTCATATTCTCCTGGAGGACCTAATTTACCAACTTCACAGTCAAGGTATTTTCTACCTCTCCCAGCTAGTTGATTCTCTTACAAAAAATCTATGGAATCAAGCTAGGATTAAACGAGATTTCTACAGACCTGATGAGAAGCTATATTGCAGCACTCATAAGAGGACATATAAGACTCACAGATAGGGAAGATGAATTAGTTTGGAAAAAAATCCCATAGGTTCCTATACTCCAAAAGCGGAATACATAGCATTGAATATAGACCCATTACAACAAAATCCCAGATGGTGGTGGAAAGGCCTTTGGAAGATGAATTATCCCCAAAAATCCAAAATCTATATGTGGGCATCATTAAACAATCAAATCCCAACTTGGGACATCCTGAATAGGCATCAAATAGAATGCCCGAGGAGATGCGCTCTTTGTAAAAATGCAAATGAATCCAATTTTCATATACTCGTCTCATGTCCTTTCACCATGAAAGTATGGACAGAAACTTCCTTGAGCCTCAGGCAGAACTGCATATGGAATGGAGATTCTTTGGAGCTGGCTTGGAAAAAATGGTCTTGTGACCCAATAAATAAGGAGATAAAAGCACTTCCTCTTTTAATAAGCTGGGTAATTTGGCTAGCAACGAATGCAGAGCTTTTTAAGGAAAAAGCATCCATTCCATAAATAATTGTAGCTCAAATCCTATCGATCCTGTCTCATTTTGTCGAGTCTAAAAATGCACCATCCTTACGGGTAAGACAACAAGAGGATATAGATTCATCAAAACCTTGGGCTTTTTCAATGGAGCCTCTTAGAACACAAACTGTGGAGGAGCATTTGTTCTATATAATTCAGACAACCATTGCTTTCATTTAAAAATGGGGTTGGGCAGGGTGAAACAACTATGCTGAATTAATGGCGTCGAAGTTTTTACTTATTTTCACCGGAAAAAAAGGAATACAACAAATACAAATTTCTGGGGACTCTATGAATGTCATCAATTGGACAAGAAAGCATCAAACTTGTCACAATATATTTCTTTTTCCTATTATGGAGGAAATTTTTCGTTTGTTGGACACTTTTGATACTTTGGTTATCTCTCATGTATACATGGACAAGAACTTGGTAGAGGATACATTGTCGAAAGAGGGATTATTTCTCTCCCTGGGACAATGGCACATATCATAAACAAAAGGGGAAGACAAAAATGTTTTTTATCATCGACCTTTTATAGAAGATCAAGGTCATTTGTAGGATTGAAGATAGGATGGAAGACAAAAATCTTTTTTCAAAAAATCATGATCAACGTTGTTTCTCTCTTATTCGATCTCTTCATGGATATTTCTCTCTATTTTATGCACAATACTTTACTCCAAAAAACAATTTTACAACAACAATACAATGGATGGACATTATGAACAGACTTTGGACACCAGCTAAGGGTAACCAGAAACCACAAAGGTTCTGATTTTAAGTTATCTCCGTATATAAAGGGCTCTTATTATGTAGATAGTATCTTTCCACCTTTTTCTGGGTGAGATATTTGTAGTTTCAATGGTAGACAATTCAATGTGGGCTCTCAAAATACAAATACTTTCACGATCCTTACACACACTTTCGGTGTGTTGTGCTTCGAAAGCACCTACAAAATGTAATTTTTTCTCTTATAAGAAATAAAATTACGCTTTTTTCTGAGGAAAAAAAAAATAACACAATGTTTGTCACAAGATGAAATTTCTTGCTTCAAAGATTTTGAAATAAAAAATGTGTGAGAATGTGAATCTGGTTCAAGGTCAGTGGATTTCTCTTTGTGACTTAAAAGGAGATAAGAATACATTCAAGGAATTATTACCTAAATGGCTTATGAATTTCATGAAATCTATAATAAATCCACACAATCCTTAATATAAAATCATCATCATATTCATCTTTATTCTTTCATATTTTTTCACATTTACAACAAATTTCTTTATAGTCATAATTTCCATGAGTAGTTAGAAAAAATTTCATGAACTGTTTCTGACTATGAATAGGTTTCTCTAGTAACACCCTATACCAAGCCTAAATGATTCCTTTAAAAGTGAGGGCAAACAATCTGCACACTTCATTGTCATGAGAAATTCTAAAATTTTGATGAGTAAGATTAAAATGGTTGAGATACCTAAATGCAAGGGTTTTCCCTTCGCCATTTAACTTAACTATGGACAAGAGATCTACTATTTTTTTGGATAACAATTGATTGTATCAAGAGACTAAAATCATGATCACATATAGGGGTATGGAGAGGAGCCATGGAATATTAAGACTTCTCTAAAATGTCTCCACATAGTTCGTCTTGGCATCCAACCATCCTTTAGCACCAAAATAGTTGACAAGGCTAAATGATCCCGTGCAATTAGTTGGAATTCTCCCCAATGAAAGGTCTCAATTAGACCTTGCATTGTTAGGAATGGGGAATTCATCTAGTTTATGGCCTAACCATCTTTAGATAGTTTTGTTTTAGTTTTACTGATTGCGACCCAATCCAACATTTATGAAATATTTTGAATGCAATAAAATGAAATGCAACTAATCTAACATGTAGATTATAGGATGATGTCCAAGCTAACTAATAAAGTTGATAGAATAAACATAGCACCAAACATCTTACTGCTTTCAAACTTTAGTGAAAAAGTTACTTAAGCAAATAAATAAAAAAATCTAAATAACCAATAGTATTACAGAAAAGTCTGGTAATGACTAGCTTATTGCAATACCATGCTTAAGGCTATAAACAAGCAATCTGTGAGATAAACTAAATAAACAAGTTAATTATAAGTGAGAAAAGTCTACACTATAAAATCATATGTTCATGTCATTCCAAAATTAAGTAAATTAACAGAAAAAGTTCCACAAACCACACATTTCATAACTTGAGCTTGTCTCCAAAAAGATTGGCTAGCAATGGCTTCTCATTCGTTAACAATTCATAAAAAAGTATAGAATATGCACAAGAAAAAAGTTGTTTACAATTCTAATTCATCTCCTCTATAGAAAAATGAATGAGAGGGGAAATGAATGGTTTTGATATATCTGGTTGGTTATTCATTTCCCCTTCCTATCTATTGGGATCGCTCACTCCAATATCACTTTCTAAAGCTCAGGGAGTCGATTGTTTTTTATTGTTCAAAATCCTCTGCTCTAGAAGGTTGCCCCGTGTGGCTTGAAGAGGCTTCACCCTTTTATCTCTTGAACTCCTTTACACGTGCAATCCATATCTCAAAAGTTTGATTCAACGCATCTCCTCGAGGAAAACGATGTTGCTTGAAAGGACCTTTCTAGGAAGCTATGCTCTACCTCATTCTCCCTTCAAACTTTTCCATCTTAGGAAACAAAGCTCTAATTACAGTTATATACCCTGTAGGGGCTTCTAAAAACTTTTGAATAGTTGATTCATCTTAATTCAGATAGAGAACTAATGTATTTTCTTCTTTAATTTATGTGTTATTCTAAGTCCTTTGATGCTTTCTATTGTGGAAAGAAATTGTCCTTCAACCTAAAGGATGGTAAGTGGCAATTATTGTCCATATTGTCTATGACTTTCCATAATTGGGAAACATCTGTTACTTCATGAGTAACTCCCTTGAGAGCATTATAAACTACCTCTTCTAATATTTTAACTTGAAGTCCATTTATTCAAATGTTTTAGTTGTGAAAACATTAATTTTTGTATGGATTTTCCCTGAAGAGGAATGTTAATCTTTAACTTTGTCAAATTTAAATTGATCTCGTTAATATGCATGATGCCAAATTTGGATGCAAGACATGATACCATCAATATCGTGATCATAATATTACACATGTTGGGAGTTACCATAAATGAACTGTAAACTATTTTAGATATTCCACTAGAACAATTTGTCACAACAATTCTTACAATATTTTGAAATATTTTATTATGTAGTTTATTACCTTATAGATCTCATATTTAATATTACTAGCATAGCACTCAAAATTATGAAAAACAATTGAAACTGAAATGAAATAAACGAGCAAATAAACACATTGTCCACACAAATGAACACAATATTTGACCAAGGAAACCCAATATGGGACAAAACCTATCTAGAAGGTGAGGCATATGCTCTATTATCATTTACTTAGTTATAAAATACAAGTGCAAATAAAGGGGAACTCACTATGGAGTTTCAACATGAACATTGTGGCCTAAAAGGCTCCTACATAATCTTCTACCTGCATTGTTACAATTCAATATCCCACTCATAGATGCTCTACAAAACTATGGAACAATAACAATACCAAAAGAATGGAACCCCTTATGTTCATAGTGTCCTAGTGTTTAACATAGCTTAATAGTTATGTAGGGCCAGGGTTAGGGTTTTTACATACCCCAACCTTCAATTAGTGTTAGTGTTTTGGACCCTCTAGAATATTCTTGAAATTCCACACGTGGCTAGTCCACATGTGTGATTAATGGGAGCTGACATGGCATCCACTCGGTTAACTTATGGAAGGCATAACATCCACATACAAACTTTGATTGAGGTGGTTTTCACACCATTGGAAATCTTCTAGTGTGTGGAACAATGTCGCGGGGATAGATCTAAGATCACAAATTTTACCCCAAAAAGTGTTGTTTGATGCCTCCAACTAGCTCTAGAAGTTTCCAAACCCCAAACAACCAAACGAGGACCTGCCTCTAAAATGGGCCCTGCAAGCCAATTCTTCCATTTTTTCCACCTAGAAAGTTCCAAGATAGATGACAAATTATATAATGCTACTTTTTCAAAAAATACCTCCCCATTTATGGAGGATTTTGGTCCTCTAAATATTTTATTGAATGAGGTGAGGAAATGTTTCCTCTACCTTATCCCTAGAGTACCATTTGGCCTTACCTAGAAGTTACCCTTTCAACCAACCTACCAGAGTTCATGTTTTCCATGTCTGGTAGTTATGAACTACAAAGTTGTATCTTATGCCAACTCTGCCAAAGTTGTGTGTTTCCCATGTTTCCCTCTATGGTAGGTAGGACTTGCTCATTGATTTCCCAATCCAACATGGAAGGCCCATAGAGTTTCAAATTTTCCACATTGACTATTAAGTAAATGCACATATATGGGGTTAGACAAAACCTTTATCTTCTTACCAAGAGCCTATACCCTTTCTTTGTTCAAATGCAACCAAAATTTGTCTCCCACCTTGATTATTTTCTTAGTTTTGTGTTGGCCATGTTTGACCTTGTACTTTTCTTGTGACCTATTCAATTTCTCCTATACTTGCAAACATATCTGCCTAATTTTTTCAAAAAATAATTCTACTTTCAGTGCATCTCCTGTGATGTCTTCCCTCACTCCTCCTTTCTTTCCATATACAACATCCAAGGGTGATGGTGGCATATACCCAAAGCAAGTTTCAAAGGGAGACTTAACAATAGAAGTGTGGATTGTTCTATTATAAGAGTGTTGATGGTATTAAGAAGGCATGTCTCATGAATGAAAATTCAACAAGAGAATGTGTACTAAATTCTATGTCATAAAATGCCACTATTGTCAGTCAAGGAGAAATAAATAAGAGAACACTACTTACAATGAAGTTTGACACGTTAAATGTCAATCAAAATGTATGGTATTAGGCTTATGGAATAAAAATAATGAATTTATACCACTATAAGTATATGTCTAAAAATGGTCACTTGAAAGTAGCGAATGGTAACAATGGATTAAATTTTTTTAATATAATACTATTGCAATAATGGCTAGTGTTAGTAAGGTTGTAGATAAAAGTTTAGATAAGGCTCCACTTCTAACACACTTAATATGCCAAGATGGAAGAAGTTCATCTCTCATATTATTTCCTTCAAATATGACCTGGGTTTCACTTCAAAGGACATGCAATTGTTGGGTATTCATCCAGTGTCACAATCCAATTTCAACACAATAATGAAAAATCAATTTCTAGATGTTGTAATCACAAAGAAAAACTTTTTTGCAAGGTGCAATGATTGTGTCTCAATCACGAAGAAACTTAGGTCCACCACTAATCTAGTAGAAATAGAATGGTTGTAGGTATTTCAAACACCTCGTAATAACTATCTTACAAGTTGTCGTAGTGAGAACCATGCCCATAGATTGAGTTTGGAGAACCAACCTAGCACTCATTTGAGCATTATGAATGACAATATGGATAGAGAAAATACTTCTACACCAAGGTTGGTTTTGAAAGAAAAGGATATTAGTAGTGTCATGAATCTCCAAGATTATTTGATTGTCGTGCTTACAAATGGACACAAGTATGTGGGCATCAACTACTTGAACCTTTCCTTTCTAGAAATGGAATCAAACTTCATTGTGACTTCAATGTAATTTTTTCTACAAGAGGGGAACATAAAACCACCCTTTACATGAAACTCTATTACAGAGTGAGTTTGATGAAAAATGTTTGTTTTACAAGTAAGATTATATGCAAGTACTTGAGGTAAGCATCAATAATATAATATGTTATAATTCAAATAGAAAATTACCACCAGTATTGTTGCTCTAAATGGATGATTATGCAGGTGATAAAAAAAATCACTATATGTTTTCATTTTTATTCCTTTTAATAGAAAGGAGGGTGTTTGAAATTGGTTTCACCCTAGTGGGTCACACACACATGAAGACATAGATGGGACTTATGGGAGGTTATCAACTCGAATAAGGTGGAAACAAATATTTTTTATGCCAAATTTTGTCCCCTTCTAGGTATTTTCTAAACCATTTAACACACAATGCATAGCCTTTTGTACACACATTAGTAACCGCTAACTCTCTTTGATCATTTGGAGTACAATGAATGTTCAAACAACCTAATGGAAACCTCTCTTTCTTGGTATGGAAAAAGTTCCATAGAAGCTTCTAAATTATAACATGAACAAAGGGTCAAGGAACTCAATAAGAAAATTAATACATATGGGATGTAGAAGAAGCTTTATTTTGTATTTGATAACATGCCACCAAGTATAATAACCTATTAATCCACCAAATGGTTTTTTTTCCTCGATCATGTCAACTAGTGATTGTCACAACTCTCCATGGGAGGCTTGAAAGGATAACATTATCCCTAAAAATTTAAAAGCCTAGCAAACCTCGATCCAAACCCATATAGTGTTTGTCAGCCATTTAGGCAAGGGATCTACAATTAGTCGATAACAACATAATGTTTTTTTTTTTTTGAACCATGGGGAAATCGGTAACACGTCGGGATTACCTAGGCCAGGCCCAGGTTCAAATCCGTCGATTGCCACTATAAACCCAAGAGTATATCCAACAGCCTGCAAGCCAGATATACCAATAACTTGTGACTCAGCAAGAGCCGAGACATCCTAGTGGGGGCCACCTACCCTTTGAGCCTTATCACAACGGGCCTAAGTCTCGATGGGGTTTGATCCTTGGTGGGCTGGGTGAAAATCATCGTCCCCACCAATAACATAATGTTTATTTTTACTAGATACTAAATCCAAATTCCAGGGACAAGGTGTCTACACGCTCAATAATATTTCGTTATCAAATCTCATCATATTGATTAATGATGTGTAAAAATGCTTATTCATTGGTTGTAAATATTTTTGCTACGGAGGGGAGCATGATAAATCCTCTCTAGCCTTACGACACTATACAAGAGACAACCAAGATATTTTATTATTTTTACATACAATGTTGATGCTTGTGTATAACCTTGGAAATATATATGAAAACCACAATCCCTTTAAACTTAACTCCATTGATAGTTTAGCACACTAGAGCATCATCGAATAAAGATTCCATATTCTAAATGAAAAAAGGGTCAAAAACAAGTACAAGTTGACTAGAGTGAATATCCATACCACTCCATCAATGATTTTTTCAAAGTCAACCTTCAAGAAAAACACATTGAAGATAATAGATTGAGCCCACTGAATGCCTTCCCAAACTATAATGATGTTATCCAAATTATAATTGACTTTTAATTAAACTAATTTGTTAGAATATTCAATAATACTGAGGGGGGGTGAATCACTATAGAGTTATTTCAACAATTTTAACCTTCAAGCACTACATAAACATTAACCATTATTCATGTCATTCATCATCACATAAACCCATACACATTGCACAACATTTTTATGTGGAAACCCAATGGGAGAAAACCATAGAAACTTTTCTTAAGTAGTTTCAAGATTTTACAAGCACCAACTTGAAGGAAGCACCCACTCCCTGAGTATTATAGCACCTACTAGAAGGAAAAACCAATCCCCTTGGAATATTTGAAATGATGATATAGGATCAAATCAACCTTCAAATACAATCCAAAAATAACTTCTTAAACCTGCATACAAAATTGCTCATAATTGTACCTCAAATCTATAAACTTGTAAGATTTGCCACGAGCTCAATTTTTTGTTTCTAATTTTGAAACTTGGACCTCCAATATCAGGATTTGTTCTCCTTCTAATGCAACAAGTTGAATTCAATTTGAACCTACCAAGATTCATATATAACCATTTTATCTCGAATACTTGCTTGAGACTAGTTTCTGGATTAGTCACAAACCCTAACTTCCAACAAGTATAACTCTATACCTGTAAAGAATTAGGATCTTAAACTTGTAACCAATATTCTTAGATATCTTCTTTGAAATTCCTCCAAGTTTCACTTCTTGACTCATCCACAAAAAAAAAATATAGTGAAAATGGAAAGAAGATTCGTTTTGAAGAAGAAAACCCTAGTTTTAAAAAACTCAACTTCCACTTAGTATAACTCCAAATATGTAATGAGTCAAGACCTTCAATTTGTACCCAAGATTATTCACTATCTCTTTTGAAACACCTCCAAGTTTCACTATCTGAATCATTCTAGGAAAAGAGTTATATCAAAAATTCCAAGATGACCTTCAAAGAAAACCCTAGAACAAATCATCACAAGACTTCATCTTCCCTTGGAATTTCTCCCTTCTTCACTTCATCTCCCTTGGAAATTGGCTCCTCAAGGTTGAAATTCGCTCATCTTCCTTATCCAGGTCAAATTGGTGTGATACAAATGCCAAATGAGGCTCCTCTTATTTATATGGATCTTCTCCACATGAGGGGGTGTGACCAAGGGTCACAACGTTTGGGTCGCATCTCTTCCTTAAGGATGCTTGACCTTAGGGGCTTCTTTTCTTTACTTTAGGGGATTATTCTCTTGGTTTTATGGGGATTTTTCACTTGGCTTTAAGGGATTATTCACATGGATTCTTCAAGGCTCCATTTATGTACAACTCAAAGTGGGCATGTGGAAACAACCACATGTTATCTCATCCTGTGAGGGCCATTCTTAAAATCTACGCCATAAGGGGACTACTTTGGAGTTATATACACTTATTTCAAGGTTATTCAAGGATTATTCAAGTAGACACACTATCATCACTTTTATGGGATTATGGGATTTTCTTTAGGGCTTCTTCTAAGGTTGACATCAATGACAACCAATTTTCCAACAATCTCCTCCTCTGGCATTGATGGAAACTCAATAAAAAATTGTGCTCCTCCTTTCTTTGTGTTATGGTCCCAATGATTGTACTATCCTATTATATTCATGTTGAATCCCCTTGTCTTCATGCTTCTAGTTTTACTATTCTTCTCTCCCATTTTGACATCAATGGCAAAGGGTAACTTCCCATGAATATATTCCCCTTTTTGTTCTTATAGAAGATTATGGAAATCAATTTGGAGCATAAATTACTCCCAATTTTTGTCGAAGATACTCAAAGGTAGCCCTAGGAAGAGGCTTTGTGAAGATGTTTGCAACCTATTCTTTTGTCCCAATGTACTCCAACTTGATATTCTTTTATGTGACTTGTTCTTGTAGAAAGTGGAACTTAATAGGAATATGTTTGGTCTTGGAATGCATCACTGGATTCTTGGAGATACTTATAGCATTGGTGTTGTCACAGAGTATCAGAATAGGATCATCATATCTCACTTGTATGTCTTATGGGTTTTGCTTCATCCAGAGAATCTAAGTACAACATGTTGTTGTTGCAATATATTCTGATTTTGTTGTGGATAAGGATATTGAAGATTGCTTCTTGCTCAACCAAGACACTAAGCAATCACCTAAGTAGAAATATGCTCCACTTGTACTTATTTTGTCATCAATTATTCCTGCCCAATATCCATCCGTGTAGGCAACCATAGTTAACTCATTTCCTTTCAAATGTCATAGCCCAAAATATGTTGTTCCTTTAATATATATGAAGATCCTTTTCATTGCTAGAACATGGGTTTCCTTAGGTGCCACTTGAAATCTTGTGACTTGTCCAACTACTTGCATTACATCTAGTCTTGAAGTTGTCACATAGAGTAGAATACCAATCATTGATATGTAGAGTGTTTTATCCACTTCTTTATATTCATCATCTTTTCTCAAATTGCAACCGATAACCATAAGAGTACTCATAGGTTTACAATCTTCCATTTTGAACTTCTTTAGCATTTCCTTGATGTACCTGGTTTGGGAAATGAATATGCCTTCATCTAGCTAAGATATCTGGAGTCCTAGTAGAAATTCAACTCCCCAAGTAGGGGCATTTCAAATTCATTATGCATATCCTTGGAAAATTTTTGACTCAATCTATCATCATCACTTCCAAAGATGGTGTCGCATACACTTCAATAATAATCATATTTCCTTGATCCACTTTTATTTAGAGGTTATTATCTGCATTTCCCCTTTTGAATCATTGTTTTTGTAAGTACCTATCCAATCTTGAGTACCAAGCTCTCAGAGCTTGCTTAAGTCCATACATAACTTTCTTCAATATGCAAACATAGTCTTCCTTTTTTTATACTAGAAACCCTTCTGGATTTTCTATGTAGACTTCTTCTTCTAATTCTCCATTTAGAAAAGTTGATTTTACATCCATCTCAGACACTTTGATCCTTTTGGAACATGCATACGATAAGAACAATATGATTGCTTCCATTCTAGCCATGGGAACAAAGGCTTCTTCAAAATCTATTCCTTCAACTTGAGCATATCCTTTGCACACTAGTCTTGCTTTATTTTTGGTTACCTGTCCATCTTCGTTTAGCTTTTTTCTGAAGACCCATTTTGTCCCAATCACATTTTTGTCATTTGGTCTTGGAACTAGTTGTTGATATTATGGTAGCTGCGGCAGGTATTTACCTCCACGTGTAAACCTGGCAAGAATAGAATATTCCAGGAAGCAAGAAGAAACCCTAATTAATTGTTTAATAACCCTAGAAGACAAGTCGGCTCAAGAGAATGACTTGTATTATGCTATTAGCCTCCAAGAGAAGAAGTTGGTTAAAGGAAATGTTATATACTAAAGAATTAGCACCTAGAATGACAAGTTGGCCCAGGCAGTCTGCCAGAAATAGTATAAATACAGAAGGCCAGTCTTCATTTTGGCTAGTATTCTCAGAACTGCAGAAGCACACTTGTGCGCACTGCAGTTGGCCAGTTTGTGCGCAAGTTTGGAGGAGAGATGTTGTTGTAGCTGCTACAACTAGCAGATTTCAGTTTTGGCTTGGAATCTCTCTTGGTTATGGTTTGGACTCTCTGATCATCTCTTGTGACTCTTGCTTGGTGCGCCATCCTTGGAGAAAGGTGCTCCACCTTTGTTTGGCTATCTACCATAGGGTTTGCTTCCAGAATGATTCTCTAACAAGGTTAAGGTGCTCGGGGGTGGCTTCGACCTATGGTTGGGTGACAATAGTGATATTGGATATGGTTAAATGAGCACATCCATTATATTCTAAAAGGTTATGGGCCCACACCTCCTTCATCCAGTCTAACCACTGGAAGGGAGCATAGCCATAAGGATACTAAGCTCGTTGAAAAATTGTCGCTAGGGTTTCTAGCAGGAGCAGTTACTAAAGCACTGCCCCTAGGGTTACTAGCAGGTGCAGTTGCAGAAACCCTAACCCTCTTGTTAAGGCACCTTAAGTGAAGGGATTGACCTAATTTCTGGATAGACTAGTGCGCCCTAGCTTAGCGCATCTCCTGGTACTCTCAGCAAGCTAAGACGTCAGCAATCAAGAGGAAATTGGAAAAAGATTTGTGACATTTTGCAGAAGGCAAGAAGGATGCAGACGAAAGCGTGGACTCTCCTAGATGGAGGGAGCCAATTATATATTTCCAAAAGAAGAGCATGCATTCATGCATGAAGCAAGGATTAGGAGGGATCTAATCCTAAATAATATGATCCATTGAAGATGATGAAGTATCTATCCATGGTAGCGACCATGAAAAACAACATGTGTTCAAAGTGACTTTAGAATAAGTCTTCTTTGAAAAGAAGCCTTAAAGTATCCTTGGTTCTCCATCCACATCCATGATCCTATGATGAAATAAAGAAGTTGGAATCCTCAAGGCATGGAATCTATAGAAAACTCCATGGACCCAAGAGCTAAAGAAAAACATGCGGAAGAACATGAAGATTCCAAGAGAGAAGGAAAAGCCAGAACAACCATTCATTGTATCGAGAATCACAGGACTACCAGCCTGATCTAAACTCACTAAAAGCAATCAAGCAAAGGAACTGGTGAAGAAAAGTGTATGGAAGACTTATGAATATAAGTATTGCGAGATCCAGAGCTAGAGGTTCTCCCAGATGGAGGGAGAAGACTATGATGATTGCTTGTTCCAGTAAACTAGACATACCTTTACATGAGCCATTATATCGTTCGCAATATCCATGGGTTGGATTTTACATCAGATGAATGCAAATATTGTTCTCCAAAATAATTGAACAAAGAACGTATGTAGAACAACCTCAAGGCTTTGACGTATACCAGGAAGAGACCTTTGTATGCAGATGAAAGAAGACAACTTGGTGGAGAACCTCCAATGCACAGCAGAAGCGTGATGAAACCTTTCTATAATAGAGATATTGTATAAGAATGGCTACTCAGAACTTCAGGATGATGGATTGCCAATCCATGACAAACTCTCATGATAGCAGAAAAAGTACCACTTGGATATGTTCCAGTTTGACCCTTGCCACGATGTTGTAAACTAGCAAGAAACAAAAGAGATGAATCCAACTATGATATACTATAATGATCAGAGCTATATGAAGCCTTCAGAGAAAACCAGTGTTGCAGAAAAACCAAAGTACATTGAGATCAAGCATTACATTCTCCGTAATGAAGTCCAGAAAAGAGAAAATGTTCTCCAATATATATCTCCACAAATGAGCAGATAAGTAGACATTTTGGTAAAGCCTCTGTCCAATATGAAAGAGTTTGTGTACTCAAGTTGGAGCTCGTGGAGACGACTTCCTTATTGAAAAAGGAAGAGATGACTCTCGGGTTGGGGGGGAGCACTGATGTGTTATTGATTTATGGAAAGTCATTTTTCAAGTTTGAAAAATCGTCCAGGATGAGCAGTTCCTTTCTAGTTTGGAAAGTGGTTTGAGATTTTTTACGGACAGGCATTTTCTAGTTCAGAAAATGGTCCAGATCAAATGGTCATTTTTGTAATGAAAATGGTTCGATGGATTGTTGATGTACCATAGACAATGATTCCCCTTGTGGCCATTGTGGGGGAATGATCTAGGACAATCTCTCTTCTTGACGGTCACTCTTAGTAGTGGTCAAGAAGACTAGTCCGCCTCGCCGGACAATCATTCTTTTGAAGCTCACAGTTGTGAGCAGTTTCGAAGAATGGTTTGTTTTGGAGGTTGGTACAGGATAGTCATTTCCTTGGGAAATGGTCTGGATAGTCATTCCCTAGGGTAGATTCATTCTCTCCAGGTTGCACTTTGTTTAGTGCCAGAGGAATGGCCCAGATAGGTGAATGGTCCAGGTTTAGCAATCAGGGACGGGCATTCCCTAGGGCAGACTCATTCTCTCTAGGTTGCACTTTGTTTAGTGTCAGAGGAATGGCCCAGATAGGTGAATGGTCCAGGCTCATAAATCGGGACAGTTATCCTTCCTTTCTTGAGAATAATAGTCTAGATAGCTCATCGTTGATGTTTTACCTTCTGAGGGAAGATGTTCTTCCAGATCTCACAGATGTGAGTGGAAGAATGGCCCAGTTGATTCAGTTTGTACCATAACATTGTTTTCTGTGCAAGTTGATATTAGATGATATGATTGCTATGGAGATTGTATGTCTCTGGACAATAGATGTATGCTACTGTGGTGGATGTGTTCCACGGATTGTGACTATATGTCATTGATCAAGTATGTGTGTGCTACTTGGTGTGGTAGTGTACCACTGGATTGTAGTTGTGTACTACTGTGGATAGACACAGTTGTGTTCTATTGAATGACATTGTTATGATTGCCTTGAAGACTATCAGTAGTGTTGGAAATGATTATCAACTATATGCATGATCAATGGACAGAGATTCCCAAGATGGAAAATGGTCCAGGAAATTTATTCTTCTAGGTCACGTGTCTGGATTCGAAGAATGGTTCTTGTGTCACTCTGTGGAGTGAGTGACTTATCCAACATCATGTCTGATTACTCAGATGGAGTATGGTTTCGAGAGATGATCCAATTGATGACACTAATAGTGATGATGGTGCTCAATATCTAATCATGAGATAACATATATGATTATGTTGATGCTATCGGGTGAATGGTATGTTTGTGCTCAATACCATTACCTTCAATACCTCCCTAGCTAGGAGGGAGTGTTGATATTATGGTAGCTGCGGGAGGTATTTACCTCCACATGTAAACCTGATGAGAATAGAATATTCCAGGAAGCAAGAAGAAACCCTAATTAATTGGTTAATAACCCTAGAAGACAAGTCGGCTCAAGAGAATGACTTGTATTAGGTTATTATCCTCCAAGAGAAGAAGTCGGCTAAAGCAAATGTTATATACTAAAGAATTAGCACCCAGAATGAGAAGTCGACCTAGGCGGTCTGCCAGAAATAGTATAAATACAGGAGGCCAGTCTTCATTCTGGCCAGTATTCTCAGAACTGCAGAAGCACACTTGTGTGCACTACAGTTGGCCAGTTTGTGCACAAGTTTGGAGGAGAGTTGTTGTTGTAGTTGTTGCAACTAGCAGATTTCGGTTTTGGCTTGGACTCTCTCTTGGTTGTGGTTTGGAATATCTGATCAGCTCTTGTTACTCTTGCTTAGTGCACCATCCTTGGAGAAAGGTGTGCCACCTTTGTTTGGCTATCTAGCCTAGGGTTTTCTTCTAGAATGATTCTATGACGAAGTTAAGGTGCTCGGGGGTGGCTTCGACCTGTGGTTGGGTGACAATAGTGATATTGTATATGGTTAAACGAGCACATCCATTATATTCTAAAACTATTTCGCATGTCTCGTTCTTCTCTATTTGATTTAGTTATTCTTCCATATCCTTGATCTGATGTTCATCATTTATGGCTTCCTCAAAGTTACTTGCTTCAACTGTGGACAGTAATGAAAAATGTCCTTGTTTAGGTGTTTGTGCTTTCCTTCTTCTTCTCGTTACTACTTCGACACTTCTATCTCCAATGATTTATTCTGGTGGATGATTCTTCTGAACTCGACAATTAGGTGTCCTAGAATGTGTCTGAAAATCTTATTGGTTGTTTTATTCTTGTTCTGCTTCTCGTTGCTTCTCTTCTAGTTCTTCTTCTTCTTCCTCTTCTTCTTGCTTTTGTTCTTCATTTTCCTATTCTTCAAAGATGTTTGAATTTCTAATTTCCTTCCTGGTCTTGAACAAGTCTGTTTTGTGAACTTTTACATTGATGCTTTCCACTATCTTGTTGAGTCTTATATTGTAGCACTTATATTCTTTACTTTTGCATGAGTACCCAACAAATATGCCTTCGTCCACCCGAGATTCAAATTTTCTAATCTTCTTGTCTTCCTTTTTTATGTAACACGTGTTTCCAAATACTCTAAAGTGCTTGACATTGGTCGATCTTCCTTTCCAAACACTCTAAAGTGCTTGACATTGGTCGGTCTTCCTTTCCATAACTCATATGGAGTCTCATCGTTATTACTTCTGATCAATCCTTTGTTCAAGATATAAATTGTTATATGCATTGCTTGTCCCCAAAAGATATCACTTAGCTTGGAGTCATTCAACATGGTTCTAGCCATTTTTTGTACAGTTATGTTTTTTCTTTCAACAACTCCATTTTATTGAGGTGTTCTAGTGTTGAGAATTGTCTTTTTATTCCTTGTTCTTCACAGAAATTCCTAAATTCATTTGAAGAAAACTCACCTCCATTATTTGACCTTAAGCATTTGATTTTCAAATAGGTTTCATTTTCAACCAATTCCTTGAATACCTTGAAACATTAAAAAGCTTTTCACTTTTTCTTGAGGAAGCAGACCCAAGTCATTCTAATGTAGTCATCAATGAGTATCATGAAGTATTTTCCACCATCTAGTCCTTTTGTTCTCATGGGCCTACACAAACCAATGTGTACAATCTCTAATGGTTTTGTCGTAGAGTATTCCTTTGTCTGGAATTCAACTTTTGTTTGTTTCCATGCTGACAGTGCTTGCACATAGTATTCATTGGCTTTGTAATTTATGGCATTTCTCTTGCTTCTTGTTGATCTTGACAATATTATCAAATTGTATATGGCCCATTCTCCTATGTCAAAGCCAACTTTCATCTTCTTTTCCCAAACATCATCTTTCTTCTTCGATCTCATTCCAAATGTATATGTTGTTTGGAGTCCTTGTCGTTGTTGCCACTAGTCTGCCTGATCCTTCTTTCTTTATTTCACATTCTTTTGAATTGAATATAAGTGTGTGTCCCTAATCACACATTTAGCTCACACTTAGCGAATTATGCTTCATATTTTCAACAAGTGGGACATTTTTTTCCATAGCATCTTTGTTTCCAAGACTTATTGTGCCTTTTCCTATAATTTTGGCTAAGTTATCATTGTCAAATGTGTCAGGCCCCTCTTTTTCTTTCTTTAATGTTACAAATTTGTTTTTGTCTCCAGCCATATGCTTTGAGCATCCATTGTCAATGTACCAATGACTTCTTCTATTTTTGGCTTGTAAGGAAAACCCACATTCCTCAACCTTTAAATCTTCTTGCTTTCTTTTCCAAGTTCTATGTTGTTCCCCTACATGATCGAAAGGAACATGTCTAGTTTCCCTTTAAGAAACTATCAAATCACTTTTGCAATTTCTCGCTATGTGTCCAAAATTGTTACATTTGTAGCATTCAATTTGATAACTCAAAGCACCAAAATTGTTGTAGTTTTTGTCAAATGCCTCACGAGGCTTTATAGGATAATTGTCTTCATAATGATTCTTGGGATTTTCATAGCTAATTATGTTCCACGAGTTTCTACCCTTTGCATAGGCTCTACAATTTATGGCTTTATGCCCAAAATTATTGTAAGAATAACACAAGCCAAGAAAAATATTTTGGTGCCTAGATGTGGGTGGTCTTCTTCATTGTTGGTTGTTGATTCTATGTTCCTCTAAATGCACGATCTTCTTCTTTATTCTTCTTTATTTTTGGTTTATGTATGTCCTCCTTTAGAGGATTGCATTCTTCTTTCTTGATGGAACCCTTTATAGTATATGCATAACTTCTTTGATCTGCTTCATTTGTTGTCATCATAGAGCTTGAACCCTCATCAATATTATTTTGTTTGTATCCAAGTCCAGACTTGTCATAGAATGGTTTTTTATTGCAGATGATTTCATCCAGTATTTTGGTGCTAATGCCAAAATTTAGTTGGATGCCCTTCTTTTGTAGTTTCTTTCTTAGTGAGACTATTTCGGATTCCAGATTCTCTATTATTTTCTTCTTTTATTCCAGTTGTCTCTTGAGTGTTTCTTGAATAACTTTGGATTCTTCCAACCAAATCCTTAGATCTATGATAGTTTTCTTGGCTTATTTAGAATTTTTGTTGGGGTTTTGAAAGCCTTCCTTCAATTTACTTAACTCTTCTTTGAGAGACTTGTTTTTCTTCCTTGCTATTCTTATATCACTCAAGTCATTGATCAATTATGTGTCAAGATTCACTTCTCCTTCTTCTTCATGGTCTCCTTCATTATTTTTAGTAATTTCATCTTGAGTCTCTAATGCCTTGAAGAGTACTCGTCTAGAGTCATTGTCACTATCATCATCTTCATCAGATGAGGAACTATCATCTTTTGAATAGAGACTTCTCTTTTTTTTAAATATTCATTTGTTTCTTTCCTTGCCTCTTTTCTTTCTTAGGAACTTCTTCTTCATCACTATCTGAACCCCTTGCATAAGGACATTTGGAAGCAAAATGGCCAAGTTTACCACAATTAAAGCATTTGAAAGGAAGCTTACCTTTGTACTTGTTAGTTGCTCTTTTCAACTTTCTCACAAAGTTGGCTTCTTCTTCATTATCTGAATATCACTATTGTTGGACCAGGGTTTTGACCTTAGCTTGTTCTTTCTTGTCTTCTTGGAGGCTTTGAAAGTTGCTTCCCTTCTGGATGGATTTTCTTGTTCTGTTCTCATTTCATATGCTGTAAGTATTCCATGTAATTCATCCATGTTCAATGCAACCAGGTCTCGTCTTTCTTCAAGAGATAATATTTTAGGGTCAAATCTCATTGCGAGAGATCTCAGTATCTTTTGCACAATAACTAAATTTTCAATCTTTTCTCCCAATCCTCTTATAGTATTCACAATTTCATCAACTCAGAGAAAATAACTTGCAATATCTTCATCTTCCTTCATTCTCAGATGTTCAAATTGTCCTCTATAAGTCAGAAGCTTGGCCCCTTTGACTTTAGCATCTCCTTCATATACATTCTTGAGCTTGTCCTAGATTTCCTTTGCAGAATCACAATGCATAACCTTAACAAATTTTGAACCTGCTAGACCACATAGAATGGAATTTATAGCCTTTGAGTTGTATTCATTGAGATTTTTCCGAGCATTATCTGCTGGGGGAGAAGTTAGTGCAGTGTATCCATTTACTACAACTTGCCAAACATCAAATCCATGTGCCTGCAAAAATGCTCTCATTCTTATGTTCCAAAAAGCATATTTTTTTCCATCAAACAATGGTGTTCCATTTTTGGTAAATTCTCTTCACTTATCCATGATCTGCCTTCCAGTGGTTAGACTATTCCTTAAGGAACCCGCTCTAATACCAATTGTTAGAATATTCAAGAATACTGAGGGCTTGGGTGAGGGTGAATTAGTATAGAGTTATTTCAACAATTTCTTCCAAGCTCATAAACATTAACCATTAATCATGCCATCCATCATCACATAAACTGATACACATTGCACAATTTTTATGTGGAAAACCAACTTGGAGAAAACCACATAAACTTTTTTCTTAAATGGATTTCAATATTTCACAAGCACCAACTTGAAAGCGCCTCCCACAGAGTTTTCCAACACCTACTGGAAGTAGACACCAATCCCCTTGGAATATTTTAAATGATGATTCAAGATCAAATCAACCTTCAAATCGATCTCAAAATCACTTTTAAATCTTGCCTGGAAACTTCTCGGGGTGAATTAGTATAGAGTTATTTCAACAATTTTAACCTCCAAGCACTACATAAACATTAACCATTAATCATGCCATCCATCATCACATAAACTGATACACATTGCACACAATGTTTTACTTGGAAACCCAACTTGGAGAAAACCACAAAAACTTTTCTTAAATAGTTTCAATATTTCACAAGCACCAACTTGAAGAAAGCACCCACTCCCTGAGTTTTCCAACACCTACTTGAAGGAGACACCAATCCCCTTGGAATATTTTAAATGATGATTCAAGATCAAATCAACCTTCAAATACGATCTCAAAATCACTTTTTAAATCTGCATACAAAACTTCTCAGAACTGTACCTCAAATCTGCAAACTTGTAAGTTTCGCCACGAGCTCAATTTTCCATTTTTTATTCTAAAACTTGGACCTCTAATATTAGGATATGTTCTCCTTCTAAAGTAATAAGTGTAATTCAACTTGGACCTACCAAGCTTCAAATATAACCATTTTATCTCTAAGACATGTTTGGGACTAGTTTATGGATCAGTCACAAATCCTAACTTCTAACAAGTATAACCGTGTACCTATAATGAATCAAGATCTAAAAATTGTACCCAATCTTCTTTGATATCTTCTCTAAAATTCCTCCAAGTTTCACTTTTTGACTCATCCTCGAAAAAATATATAGCAAAAATGGCAAGATGACTCGTTTTGAAGAAGAAAACTCTAGTTTTAAAAATCTCAACTTCCATTGAGTATAACTCTAAACCTGTAATGAGTTAAGACCTAAAAATTATACCCAATATTCTTAGCCATCTCTTCTAAAACAACTCCAAGTTTCACTATCTTCATCATTCTAGAGAAAAAGTTATATCGAAAATTTCAAGTTGAAATTCAAAGTAAACCTTAGAACAAATCATCACAAGACTTAATCTTTCCTTGGAATTTCTCCCTTCTTCACTTCATCTTCCCTTGTAAATTCGCTCCTCTAGGATGAAATTCGGTCCTCTTCCTTGGCTAGGTCAAATTGGTGTGATGAAAATTCTAAACAAGGCTCCTCTTATTTATATGAATCTTCTCTGCATGAGGGGGTGCAACCAAGGGTCACAGCTCATGGGTTGCACCTCTTCCTTGAGGATGGTCGACCTTAGGGGCTTCTTTACTTTACTTTAGCGGCTTCTTCTCTTGGCTTTATGGGGCTTCTTCACTTGGATTTAGGGTCTTCTTCACTTGGTTTCTTCAAGGCTCCATTTGTGTACAGCTCAAAGTGGGCATGTGGAAACAATCACTTGTTCTCTCATCATGTGAGGGCCATGCTTAAAAGCTATGCCATAAGGGGACCACTTTGGAGTTATATACACTTATGTCAAGGCTCCTTCAAGGATATTTAAGGCTTCTTCAAGTGGACACATCATCATCACTTTTAGAGGCTTATGGGCTTTGCTTTAGGGATTCTTCTAAGGTTGACATCAATGCCAACCAATTTTCCAACATAGTTTTCTCTCATTGAATAGTATTGGGGAGAATATGCTTCACCAAGAGAGTTATGGCCTTTGCCAACATTTTGTAGAAGATAGAGAAAAGTTATGGCTCGTAAAGTAGCGATCAACTCAATGTCACCAACCTTGCGGAGGACTTTGATAATCCTCTATTGATAATCTCACCTAGTGATTTGGGTTAAATGGATTCTCAATATACTCATACTCATAGGAAGTCAAGGGAAACAAATTTCCAAGTAACTTTTCAAAACTCACAAAAATACCAATCACTCCAAAAATGATTTTCATTTTCTATTTAAATAAAATTATGTACAGCTCTTCAAAAGTCAACATATCATACTTTACCTTTTTGAATTGATATTTTTTGAGAGCCCAAGGTTAATGATTAATTTGTTATAGACAATTAATTCCCATGATTTTATTTTTAATACCCCTATTTAAAATATGACAACTTAGTGACCACCTAGAATAAGTGGTGAAATTGCTTTTGGCTCATTGATTACAGTCTTGTTATGCCAACATTGAGCATTGAGTAACAACTTATTAATGAAACATGACCCATTTGATTAGAGTAGATGTTGACTCCATGTCATTCTATTAGGTTATTAGGTGAATGGCTTAGGGTTGATTTGGTAGTGACACTAGACCCTAAGATGTCTCTTCTATAAGATTTACATGGCCTGGAGATAACTTTGAGGGAAAGGTGTCACTAGGAAACATAGTAAAAAAAAAAATCATGGCAACTTAGTATTTTGAGTTCTTTTTTGGGGTTAAATATGCCTTCATTATCCCAAAGGAGTGACTCCTCTCTCATCCATCTCTCATCACACACATACATTTATTTATTTATTTATTTATTTATTTTTTGGGGGGGGAGGACATATATCGAGGGAAACCTCCTTAATCAACAACAATCGGCTCACTAGGAGCAACATGTCACAAAGTGTGATTTGAACCCAAGTGAGGGGGGGTAACCATTTTTTCCTCACAACCACTCGTGCTACACCCAATTAACACACACACAAGTATAATAAAAAAAGAAAGTAATCGCCCTTTTTATTTTTCTTGGAAATATACAATGTAAGTATTAATTGTGAAATAAATTTTCATTGTTGATAAGATGAGAATTTTGTTATAAAAACAATTATAGAATACATAATTATTAAAGGTATAATGATAATATAAGAATTCATATGAAATAAACACCATTAAAAAATATACCATTGTAATGATATGTTACAATTTTGGATATCCATAATTATGAGTGTACTTATAAGACATACTATCAAAACTATGATTCATGTACATCGACTTGTTTTTTGGAGTTTGTACACACTCTTGTTTTTGCTTGAGGATAGTCCTTCTTGTGAGCATAGTGATTCTCCTCAATGCTGAGGTGGTTGGTTGGCTTTGCATTCTTCATGATCACATACTCCTTGGTGTTGATGGATGGTGATGGTATTGGTTATCTTGATCCTTTGATTTAGTTTGTTAGATGATGGATGTTAGTTCATTGCTTCATGGTGGTGTTCCTTACATGCTTGTATGGATATTTCAACAGTTGACATGATGTGTCTCTTTTAGAAGGGCACTCTACCATCTTATATATCTATTCATTTCTTATGATGATACATGATAGACAAACACTTATGCAAAGCGCTCACCTCCTTGCCTTGTTTGGAGCACCCCTAGGGGGTTTGATCAGGGTATTGATGGTGAGAGTTATATATCTTCTCATGCATATTTTACTTCATTGACCATACTTAACAAGATAGACAAATTACTTTGTGAAACACTCATCTCCTAGACCATTTTAGAGCGCCCAAGATTTGTGATGAGGTATTGACATGGAGCTCTTCTAGAGGAGTGCTCTAATATTTTTCATGATTATTGCAATTTCATGATGATGTTCAAACAATTAGATGACTCTTTTGCTAGAGAGCTCTCTTCTTTGTCATACTTTGGAGCACCCTATGGGGATTGAGCTAGGATTTGATGGCAACATGTTTTATGACTCTAATGATGGAGTGTTGGGTATGTGTTATATTCTTTGCACGAGTAGTAGTGTATGAGAGTATGCGTCGAGCGTGCAGGGGGGTTAGAGGGGGGGTGCAGGGGTAGCGCCCCCAATTTTTTTTTGTTGCCTCGAGAAATGTGTCACGTATTTAGGTGGTTTTTCGGCACATGGTTTTTGCCAATGGTTTTCTACTTCCGGTTAAGGAATTAGGGTTTTGGACTAATCCAGGTCATTGGGTTAGGTTTTTGGATGTCGTTGGCTCCTATATGTATATTGTATTGTAAACAATGTATTACATATGAATGAATATAGAATATGTTGGTTTTCCCGGTTTGGGTTTCCAAGGGAAAAATCTCTGTGTAATGTTTGTATTTGCAATTGTATATTTTTTGTTCTTTTTCTGAATATTTGTTTGCAATAGATATTGTACAAGGTTAGAATCTACATTTGGTATCAGAGCTTTATTGGCTTCAGGGGGACGCCTTTGTGGTCAAGGGTTTGGCTCGGGACTGTGATAAGCCTTGTTACAATGGGAGATTCGTGGTATTGATTTTTCAGGTGAAAAGAAATGGCAGGCAATTTGAAGTTGAAGATCGAGAAATTTAATGGGAAAAGTTTTGAGTTGTGGAAGCTCAAGATGGAAGATCTGTTAGTGGACAGAGATCAGTGGATCGCGGTAGATCCAAGTACTGCACCTACAGGAACTTCAACAAACGACTGGAAAAAGTTGGATCAAAAGGCAAAGAGCACAATCCAACTGTGTCTATTTGATTCAGTATTATTGAATATGTCAGAGGAAGCTACAACTAAGGATTTGTGGGAAAAGTTGGGGAAGTTGTATCAGTCTAAGTCCCTAGTGAATAAACTATTCCTGAGAAATAAATTGTATAACCTGACGATGAGAGATGGAGACTCGGTGACAGAGCATTTGAACGCCTTCAATATTGTGGTAAGTCAGTTAGTATCTGTTAAGATTAAAATTTCAGATGAAGATAAATGTATCAGTTTACTGTGTTCTTTACCAAACTCGTGGGATAGTCTGGTTGTGGCCATAGGTATTAATACCACTTCCTTGAAGTTTGAGGAAGTGGTCTCATCTTTGTTGTCGGAGGAGATGAGACGGAAGAATATGGAAGGACATAACACAGACGCATTATTTACAAGAGGACGTTCCCAGGAAAGAAATAGATCTAATTTCTCAAGTGGGAGATCTAAGTCTAAGGGTAGATCTAAATCTCCTGGAAAGTTTGTAAGGGCATGTTGGAGATGTGGAAAAGAAGGGCACTACAAGAAGCAGTGTAGATCCAAAGTTGAGAAAAAGAAGGGATCTGGAGAATCTCATTCTATAGAAGAAAATACCACCAAGGAAGAAGGAGGGGATGTGTACTTGGCTTCTTCAAGCACACATGCAGATCACGAGGCATGGTTGGTTGACTCTATTGCATCATTTCATATGACTCCCCACCGGGAGTGGTTCTGCGAATATAAAAGATATGATGGAGGTAATGTTTTCTTAGGTGATGATTCGACAACCGGAATCATAGGACGAGGAAGAGTCAAGTTGAGGCTCATAGATGGAAGGATTAGAACACTGTCTGGTGTTCTGCACATCCCATGTTTGGCCAGAAATTTGATTTATGTAAGAAAAATGGACGATGTAGGGGTAAAAACAATATTTGAAAAGGAAACCTACAAGATGGTTCGTGGAGCAATGGTGTTATTGAAAGGAGCTTAGTTTGGAACTTTGTATAAGTTGGAAGGAAGCATTATTAATGATGGGTGTAATAGTTCCATTGTTCCTGATATTGGAGATGAAGAAGAAAGAACTCCTACAGTCTCTGGAGAAAAGGTTATGCTGTGGCATCAAAGATTGGGGCATATCGGAGAGAAGGGTCTTCGACTACTACACGGTAAAGGTATGGTTGAAGGTATGTCTAACTGCTCTCTGGATTTTGATTTCTGTGAACATTGTCTATATGGGAAGCATAATCGGGTAAGATTCCCCTCTGGTGCAAAGAGGGCAAAAGGAATCTTACAACTAGTTCACAGTGATGTTTTTGGACCTGTATCAATCCCATCATTGGGAAAATTTGTGTACTACGTCTCATTTATTGATGACTTCTCAAGGAATACTTGGATATATTTCCTCAGGAAGAAATCTGAAGTCTTTGACAGGTTTAAAGAGTTTAAGGCTCTTGTTGAGAATCAAACAGTGAAAAGAATTAAGGTGTTGAGGATAGATAATGGTGGAGAGTTCTATGGAAATGAATTTGAAGAATTCTGTAAGAAGTGCGGTATAGCAAGGCAAAAGACTACTCCATATACACCTCAACAGAATGGAGTTGCAGAAAGGATGAACATGACGTTGATGGAAGAAGCAAGGTGCATGCTCAGTGGTGCCAGGTTAGGGCAAGAATTATGGGCAGAGGCAATGGGTACTACATGTGACCTGGTTAACAAATCACCCTCATCAGCGTTGGATGACAAGACTCTACAAGAGGTATGGACTGGTAAAGAACCTTCTCTCACAAATCTCAAGGTATTTGGCTGCGATGCATATGTTCATGTTCCAAAGGAAAACAAGAGTAAGCTGGATAAGAAGGCTGAAAAGTGTCTCTTTATTGGATATAAATATCGTCTCAAAGGTTATAAGCTTTGGAACCCATAAACTAAGAAGATAGTGTATAGACGAGATGTGGTATTTAGAGAAACGAAGGATGTTGTTAAACATGAAGTCCTACTAAGTAAGGAAGAACCAAAGAAAATAGAGTTTGATTTAAAGGATGATGAATCAGACTCTACAGAAGAACATGGATAAGAAGATGAAGATCCTTGTACTCCAGTATTGAGGAGATCGGTTCGAGAAAGAAGGCTACCGGAAATGTACACTCCATCTGATTTTCGTTCAAATTTTGCTTTGACTATTACTGATGATGATCCTAGAACTATCAGGGAGGCAGTGGATTCAGAGGATGGAAATCTCTGGAAAAGGGCCATGGACGAGGAAATGGCATCTTTGGATAAGAATGAGGCTTGGGATCTAATGGAGTTGCCCACTGGAAGAAAACCCATTGGCAACAAATGGGTATTTAAAAAGAAGCTAAATGCAAAAGGAAAAGTGGAGAAATACAAAGCTCGGTTAGTAGCAAAGGGTTATTCCCATGTTGAGGGAATTGATTTTGGTGAGATTTTTTCTCATGTTGCCAAGTTAACCTCTATAAGATTTATGTTATCTATTGTTGTTGCATTTGATTTTGAACTAGAACAAATTGATGTGAAGACAACATTCATGCATGGAGATCTGGAAGAAAAAATCTATATGAAGCAACCAAAAGTTTATGCTGCGAAGGGAAAGAAGAAGCTGGTATGCAAGTTGAAAAAGTCCCTGTATGGTTTAAAACAATCACCAAGGATGTGGTATCAAGAAATCGATACTTATATGATGGGACTTGGCTTCACAAGAAGCAAAGAGGATCACTGAGTGTATTTTAAATTAATTGGTGATCATTTGATTTATTTGGTCTTGTATGTGGATGACATGTTGCTGATAGGAAACAACAAGGATATTGTCCAGGATGTGAAAACTCGGTTGTCCTCTAAATTTGACATGAAGGATCTCGGTGCTCCAAATTTCATTTTGGGCATGGAAATTAAAAGAGATCGAAAAAAGAGGAAACTCTCATTAAATCAAAGAAAATATGTCGAGACAATATTGCAGAGGTTTAATATGCAGGAATGTAAACCGGTCAAGGTTCCTATTCTCGTTGGTGTAAAGTTATCTGCGAATCAGTGTCCCAAGACACATGAACAAGAGGAGGACATGTCTCATGTTCCATATGCGAGTGCAGTTGGCAGTTTGATGTATGCAATGGTCTGTACTAGACCAGACATTGCACATGCAGTGGGAGTTTTGAGTAGGTATATGTCAAAACCAGGGAAGGAGCATTGGACAACAATAAAAAAGGTTTTCAGGTATTTGCGTGGCATTGCTAGCTATGGATTTTTCTACCAAGAAAGACCAGGATTGGACAGAGTGGTGGATATACATGGCTTTGTGGATGCAGACTGGGCTGGAGATCTGGATCGTAGGAGATCTACAAGCGGGTATGTGTTTAACCTGTTTGGAGGAGCAATAAGTTGGATGAGCAAAAGACAGGTTGTAGTGGCACTTTGAACTACAAAAGATGAATACATGGTAGCCACTCATGCAAGTAAGGAAGCAATATGGTTACAAATATTATGTTCAGGTATTGGGTTGGTACAACAAGTTGTAAGGATAGAGTGTAACAGTCAGAGTGCAATTTTTCTGGCGAAGAACTCGACTTATCATTCAAAGACAAAGCATAATGATGTTCAATATCACTTTGTGAGAGACATGATTGAAGAAAAGAAAGTATCATTGATGAAGGTGGACACTTTGAAGAATGTTGTAGACTCATTAACAAAATCTGTGAGCACTGAGAAGTTCTCTTGGTGTAGAGGATCCATGGNAAGAGGAGGACATGTCTCATGTTCCATATGCGAGTGCAGTTGGCAGTTTGATGTATGCAATGGTCTGTACTAGACCAGACATTGCACATGCAGTGGGAGTTTTGAGTAGGTATATGTCAAAACCAGGGAAGGAGCATTGGACAACAATAAAAAAGGTTTTCAGGTATTTGCGTGGCATTGCTAGCTATGGATTTTTCTACCAAGAAAGACCAGGATTGGACAGAGTGGTGGATATACATGGCTTTGTGGATGCAGACTGGGCTGGAGATCTGGATCGTAGGAGATCTACAAGCGGGTATGTGTTTAACCTGTTTGGAGGAGCAATAAGTTGGATGAGCAAAAGACAGGTTGTAGTGGCACTTTGAACTACAAAAGATGAATACATGGTAGCCACTCATGCAAGTAAGGAAGCAATATGGTTACAAATATTATGTTCAGGTATTGGGTTGGTACAACAAGTTGTAAGGATAGAGTGTAACAGTCAGAGTGCAATTTTTCTGGCGAAGAACTCGACTTATCATTCAAAGACAAAGCATAATGATGTTCAATATCACTTTGTGAGAGACATGATTGAAGAAAAGAAAGTATCATTGATGAAGGTGGACACTTTGAAGAATGTTGTAGACTCATTAACAAAATCTGTGAGCACTGAGAAGTTCTCTTGGTGTAGAGGATCCATGGGCATTGTTGCCCTGGATTGTTGACTATGTAACCCCGTAACCCCCTGTATGCAAAGAAAACAATAAGTGGTAGAATATTGGGTATGTGTTATATTCTTTGCACGAGGAAAAAAAAAATTCTGCCTTGGGAAACATGTCACCTGCCTCGGGAAACGTGTCACGTATTTAGGTGGTTTTTCGGCACATGGTTTTTTGCCGATGGTTTTCTATTTCCAATTAAGGAATTAGGGTTTTGGACTAATCCAGGTCATTGGGTTAGGGTTTTGGATGCCGCTGGCTCCTATATGTATATTGTATTGTAAACAATGTATTACATATGAAAGAATATAGAATATGTTGGTTTTCCCAGTTTGGGTTTCCAGGAAAAAAATCTCTGTGTAATGTTTGTATTTGCCATTGTATATTTTCTGTTCTTTTTCTTAATATCTGTTTGCAGTAGATATCGTACAGGGTTAGAATCTACATGGAGCACCTAAGAAAAGTTGGTGTTTATCATGCTTCTACGATGACATATAATCATATAGACAACTAATTTTGTGGATCATTCACATCATTGGTATATTTTTCAAAACCTCAAGGTTTCAAGGCAACATCTTGGCATGGTTGATGGATTACACATCTTAAATAAAGTGCCCTTGGTTTTCTTTTATCTATTTGGTCCTTGTGGTCATACTTGATATGATAGAAACTTGGTTTTAGGGAGCGCTCCAGTTTTCCTTGGGCTTTCAATACTTGGCACTATATTTAGGTCATTATTCAACCTATTGGAGGAGGAGTGATGACATGGAATCTTGGGTGCAGGTGTTTTGGGTTATGTAGTGTCTATCAATGTCTCGTGGTAGTGTTTGATAGGATAAACACTTTTTTTGTTAGAGCACCTTGCTTCATAATGGATTTCCAACACATTGGCATAGTATTCACGGGGTTTCAACATATTGGAGGAGGATTGTTGACATGTCACTTTGGGCAAGGGCACCCTTGCTTTTCAAGTGTCTATTGGGGTCTTATGATGATGCTCTATTGAATAAATACTTGATTCCATGGAGCGCTCCTCTTCCCCATAGTTTCACAAAGATCCATGGATTCCACTTGGAGAGTTTTCTATCTTGGGATTTAAGCATTCATGGTCTACTTTACTTGAGCGCTCCACTCGTTGAGGCGTCTACTTCCATGACGAGGACTTGAGGATGACTTGCACATATTAACATGACATTTTGTTGGATATGTCCACTCGAGGAGTTGTATGGCACATTTATTCATACATTGGATAAGGTCACCTAACACACTCCTCCATGAAGCAGTCCACCTTATTCTTGTGTCTATTTGGTCCCCCACCACTACATCTACCTTGGGTTGATGCCATATTGACTCATTTTTTAACTTTTATTGGAGGATATCGACTTGTCCTTCTTTATTGAGATCATTCAACTTCATACATACTTACTTCACACACGTGGACACACTTCTAGAAGGGTGCACTTGTGGATGAGGACATAAATTGCTATATTTGGGAGCCTAGACTTGGTCTATCCTCAAACAAAGAAGGCACCCAACTATTTGCTCCTATTTTTGGATAGTTGTTGTAACTAAATCCTATATTTTATTATTGTTGACTTAGCTCTTGGAGTTAGTCAAATGAGAGTTGAATTGAGAATTATTTCCTAGATTATTTTATTGTAACCTCCTAGAGGAGATTGTGGATATCAACAAACTCGTACTTTTAGTAAAAGGTTTGTTAGGCAATATTTTTTTATGATCATTCCCAGGAGAGATTAGTGGATCTAGGAGAAAAATTCATATTTTATTTGTATGAGGAGTTAGAGGATTGCTTTGTTCGTTTGTGACTTGGGAGTTGATCAGTGGAAGAACTTGTGAGCAAGTTGGCTCCAGGCTTGTGGAATAGAGGCAAATTACTTGTTTAAGTTACAATATTTTTTCCTATGCAACTTTGTATGTGTGGCTACATGTTCTAGGTGCACCACTGGAGACTTCCTATTGCAGGTTGTGATTGTAAAAGTTAATCTTGGAGCCATAGTTAGTCGCTTTGCCACATTGGCAATGGTAAAATATTCTCGTTACTTTGTCTAAAGAGAATGGAATTGTATGCCTGAAACTTCCTTAGTAAGCAAAATCATAGTTCCCTTCTCTTAAACATGGCCACTCCTAAATAAATTTAGTTGTGGAGCTCCCCTTTGTGATTCCCTTCCCTTCATAAATATGTAGTATCTAGCATCCAAATTAAGGTAGTTATATGGCACATCAATTTGGCTACTTATGACTCCTTAATCTATTTAGAACGCCTTCTAAAGTTACATGCATGACCTCCATATCCCAAACAACAAGGAATCGGTCATTCCCTTTCACCATCACCCCCAAATCACAAATTCCTTTTTCCTTTTTGTTTAAAGTGTTAAGCTTTCTTTGCCTCTACTCCATACTACACGAAGCAAGATTAGTAACTAATAGAGAAGCCCCCTTGGCCATGATTCATTTTTCCTTAGTCTAAAGTGAAAAAGAGAGTTGGTGAGGTGACAATGGCCAACCTCTTAGTTCCCCATAGGCTAGTGCCCATCTTTTCGACTTTAATAAAAAGGGTGCTAGTTTGTGAGGTAAAAGAGTCCAAATTTAAATTCTATATTTATTAACGATAATGGCACACTTTCCATGCTTGGCAATAAGATATACACTTTTATTTATTTGAACATCTGTCTCTTATCATGTGTTCTACCTTAGTTTGGAGTGATTGTTAATTTGGGAATTTTGAACTAAAATGTTTCTAGTAGAGGATTTCTATTCCATCAAAATTGTTTAGAATTTGCATTTCACCTCAACTACAAAGGATGATACATTTTTTCTCGAAAGAAAAGACCATCATTTCTATTAAAAGGTTGAATGGAAATTACACTTTTCATGTCCATATTGCATAGACTAAGTTATTGTTGGGTATGTGTTATATTCATTGCAAGATTGGTCCCATATATTGAAAAAAAATGGCAGTTGTTTTACGTCTGTTTTAGGCGTTGCTTCGACACATATTTTTTGCCGATGTTTTTCTAATTCCGGTTAAGTAATTAGAGTTGTTGACTAATATGGGTCAATGGATTAGGGGTTTGGATGCCGTGAGATCCTATATGTGTATTGTATTGCAAACAATGAAGACAATGCTGAATATAAGATTAGAGGTGTGGCTCTAAAAAAGTTGTTGGTTTTCCCGGTTTGAGTTTCCAAGGTAAAATATTTGTGTAATGTGTGTGTGCCATTGTATATTTTATGTTTTTATTAAGAGTCTAATTGAAATAATTAATTGTACAAGGTTAAAATCTACATTTGGAATCAAAGCAATTATTGGATTTAGGGAGACACCTTTGTGGTCAAGGGTTTGGCTCGGGTATGTGATAAGCCTTGTTATAGTGGGAGATCTACAGTATTGATTCTTCAGGTGAAAAGAAATGGTGAGTAGTTCGAGAATAGAGATCGAGAAATTTAATGGGAAATTTTTTGAGTTGTGGAAGCTAAATATGGAAGATCTTTTGGTGGACAAAGATTAGTGGATCATTGTGGATCCAGGTACTGCACCGACAGGAAAGTCAACATAAGACTGGAAAAAGTTGCATCGGATGGTGAAGAGCACAATCTGGTTGTGTCTCTTAGATTCAGTATTACTGAATGTGTTAGGGGAAGCTATAACCAAGGCACCATGGGATAAGTTAGGGACTTTGTATCAGTTTAAGTCCCTGGTCAACAAAATGTTCCTGCGGAAGAAGCTGTATAACCCGAGGATGAAAGATGGAGACTCGGTGATAGAGCATTTGAATGCCTTCAATACAACGGTAAGTCAATTATTATCTGTTGATATTAAGATTCCCGATGAAGACAAATGTATCAATTTATTGTGCTCTTTATCAGACTCATGGGATAGTTTGGTTGTGGCCATAGGTAGTAATACAACTACTTTAAGTTTCGATGATGCGGTCTCATCCTTATTGTTGGAGGAGATGATACAGAAGAACATGGAAGGATATAACACATATGCATTATTTGTAAGAGGACGCTTGCAACAAAGAAATAGATCTAAGTCCTCAAGTGGGAGATCTAAATCTAAGGGAAGATCTAAATCTCCTATAAAGTTTGCAAAGGTATGTTGGAGATATGGAAAAGAAGCGCACTACAAGAAGAACCGTAGATCTAAAAGTGTTGAGAGAGGGAATGGATATGAAGATGTTCCTTCTATAGAAACAAAAACTTTCGTGGAAGAAGGAGGGGATGCATACTTGGCATCTTCAAGCACACATGCAGATCACGAGGCATGGTTGGTTGACTTAGGTGCATCATTTCATATGATTCCCCATAGGAAGTGGTTATATGAACATGAAAGGTATGATGGAGGTGATTTTTTCCTAGGTGATGACTTGACAACCAGAATCATAGGACAAGGAAAAGTCAAGTTGAAGGTCATGGATGGAAGGATTAGAACATTCCCTGGTGTTATGCACATCCCATGATTAGCCAGAAATTTGATTTCTGTAAGAAAAATGGATGATGCAAGGGTAAAAATAGTGTTTGAGAAAGAAACCTGCAGGATGGTTTGAGTTGCAATGGTGTTGCTAAGTTGCAGGCCTTTAGAGCATTTAGTCATACCTTTACCGTGTAGTAGTCGAAGGCCCTTTTCTTCGATATGCCCCAGTCTTTGATGCCACAACATAGCCTTTTCTCCAAAGAATGTAGGATTTTTTCCTTCTTCAGCTCCAATCTTAGGAACAATGGAACTATTACAACCATCACTATTAGTTCTTCCCTTGACGCAGACCCCCTACCTCAGCAGGGTCCGCCGACCTCCTGGTCAAGGATCACACTAATGGTCTGAGTTGAAGCAGCTCTTTGATTCTCTGCTGGAATCCCACGATCAAATCCACAAGTCCTTGTGCAACTCGACTCGCGTGAACAAGCACCAGGCCAAGCTTCTCTCACACGACCATGGGTTGTGACCACGAGCCTAAATAAAGACGCGTTGCGATTTTGTGTGTCGGGTCTTTATTTGTGAGTCACCCCAACTCTCCCGACCTCCGAAACCCCGACACTTCAGATATGACGACCCATATCCTCCTTGATCCGACGGCTCAGATCAAGTCGCGAACTTAGATTTCGCGAGTTCTTATAATTCCACCCTTTGACTTCTCCGAGTCGCGAGTCAATGAAATGTTGATCTACTGCTACCTGTCCTCTGGCGATGGACGGTCTCGATGGTTTCGTGACTTCGCGTTTCACGATATCCACTCTCATGTGCAACTCCAACGAGGTTAAACCTTGTGCATGTTCCCTGGATCCAACAGTTGTTGGCCCACACACTCCCAGATCCTATGACTGAGATCTGTTTCCTCTTGCGCGCTCTTCTGGGTGTCTGGACGTGAGATTCAACGATCCAGATTTCCTCCTCTTTAGCTGACCTGGTGGCTGGCGACGCTCCTCCTCTCGAGCTTTGAATTTCTTCCCGACTTGGAATATTTCCAACGTTTCAAAGGTCTCGACCTTCGATTGTCCTCTTGCGAGCCCGACTGTTGGGTCTCAACTTCCGCTTTCCATCCTGAGCTTTTGTCAATGAAACTTGACCTTGGCCCTGCGCACACTTGCGCTCTACATGCAATTTCATGCTACCTCTCCTGAGCTTGTTCGTGGCTTGGACCTCGAAGTGTCTCGACCTTCTGCTTCTTTCTACAACAACCTTGTACGCAAAGGTACTATTCCTCCCGAACTTACGAACTTGAAACAATTCGCTTCCTTGCACACTCCTTGTGCTCGATCGACCTTCAACTGGCTGTCTTCAACACTTCGCTTGAGTGTTGGCTTGGTGCACTCCTTGCACAAGTCTTCCTCCAGAGTGTTCAACAACTCTGTCTCCTTAAGCTTCAACTGCTCGGACCTCAAAGGTCTTTGTCCCTTCTGTCCCTCGAAGAGATGCAAGTGCCCTCTTGGTGTCTTCTGCTCAAGCACTCCTTTCTGAGCTTGCATAGTATTCAGTAACTCCGTGAGTGTCTTCTCCTAGACACTTCCCTTATCTCTGAACTCAAAATAGATTTCTTCTTGTGCACTCTTTGCACTCGCTCGATGCCCTTTTGGCATAACTTCACATAATCCTCAGTGATTCTGTCTCTCTGTGCCTTCCTCTACACAGTCTTCACCTCCATAGTATTTAGTAACTCTGAGGCTTCTCCTTTGAGTTTATGATTCCTCTGGTGCGCCCTCCTGGCATGTTCTTGCCTGAATTCCGCATAACTCAGATGTGCACTCTTTGCACTGGCTCACAGAGTCTTCAACACTCTGTCATGCAACCCCTTGCATTAAGCTACAAAGAACCCAGACTGAAATCAGAAAACCCACAAATAGCAAATTCTGTCTATCCCTACAGATGGAACCTAACATACAATTACAACATAAATGAACATACAAATGACATTCATCAAACACACATAAAACACACATAAAACACATAGAATCATATGCAGGACAAACTGCTCTTTATATTAATCTGAATGTCTGTTACTATGTTTACAAAAGCTCAGACTGCAACAGAGTCTCAACTCTCTCTTCTCTTCCTCTATTCTAATCTGTTCTAGCCTTGTCTAATGAATTCTAGATACAAAGATATTTTACAAAAGAGGGGCTCCTCGAGCCTTTCCCTCTAAGCTACCTACTCTCATTAATTACATCGAATTACAATCAATGCCATCTAGCCCGAATAAGATCTAGATCTTCATCAACCTGTCAACCATTAAAGGCGATTTCATCTCCTGCCTACACAAAGGCATCAACATGGCTCTTCTAGCCTTACAACATTTAATTACAATTTGAAATTTGAAAGTGAGGGCAAAATGAGAGGGTTGTCGCCTCTCCCCTTCTTGAATGCGCTTTGATGTGCTGTCTAGCTGGCGCGTTGCTGGGTTGGAGCGATGCTCCTGCATCAACTAGGATGGATACATGTGAGCTGGTTCTTTGGAGTTAAAATTCAAATTCTATTTTTATTAGTGATAATGACACACTTGACATGGTTGATAATAATAAGATGCTTTTCTTTATTTATCTTAACATCTTTCTTATCATGTTTTCTATCTTAATTTTGAGTGATATTTAATTTAGAAGTTTTGAACTAAAAGATTGCCAATAAAGTATTTCTATTCTATCAAAATTGTTTAGAATTTGCATTTTACCTCAATCATAAAGCTCAATCATAAAGGATGATGCACTTTCTTTATAAAGAAAAAATCACATTTCCATTTAAAAATTGAAAAGAAATTATAATTTTTATGTGCATACATATTAATGTATGTTTCATTTTTGTCTTAGCGAAAAATAGTCTTCCATCTTGTCTTTTTTTCCTTTTATTCTTTTTAATTTCATGCCACCTCCTTGGAGAAGGTTCCATAGTGATTAATTGTAATTCAAAAATTGGCTGGTCAGAATTTGTATGAGAAATCAGATGTCCAAGATTCAAATGGTGTGCCGATTCCTTATCAAAAAATTAGAGTTGTCAACTTTGTGAAGTCTCTTCATGCCCCTGGATGAGACTTCATTTGTAATTACCACCATTGAGGTATTCTGGTCTTCTTCTCTATCCATCTTAAAGGTTGTTGATCCCTCAACCTGTACTTGTGGCATCCAATGATATCCTTCTATGAAACTGTAATCTATTGAAGTTTTGCACTCTATTCTTCTTTATTGTCCAACCATTATTACTCAAATAATTCCCATCCTTTGGGTTTTGGTTTATGTCACTTTTTCCTTTTAAAATAAGCTTGTACTCGAGGATATGAATCTTGTAAATATGTCACTTATTAACAAATCGAATTAGTGAACTCATTTAAAACCTTTCCTTTGAAGTATCAACATATTCAATTATCCCTTATTAATGTTGATTTTCCCACACATATATGCATATTTATGTAAAAGAACAAACGTGTTTTTAAATAGTGTGAAGTCCGAAAAATATATTCACAAATTTGAAAGTTGTAACCAAACACACAATTTGGGGTACAAACATGATGACCTAAAAAGGAATTCTATCTACTAAGATGTGAGCTTTGATGGTTACTAGTGTGCTTACCATCTGCCATTTTAATCACAGCTAGTGCTCATCATTTAAAATATTAACTTTGCAAGAGTGGGCATATGAATGGAGCGATTTTCCCGCAATTGGAGAAGCCGCCGACCTTGCAGTGTAACAAAGTCCTAAACGAAACAAGCTGTTTGAAACTGGGCATTCCTTGAGGGTTCAGACATTTGATATTTTTATTTGCATGTTCAGAGGAGAAGGGAATGTATATTTGAAAACGTGCATACAGGGTAGCGATGCGAATGCAGGCCCGGTGTTTTTAAATAAGAGAAGAGCTTCAAAGATGATGTCATCGTCTCTGAGAAGTGCCCGCCGTTTGTTTTTTCAAACGTCCATTGCCTCTGTTTCACACCCTCGACCTTTCCCTTTCACTGCTATTCCGTTTGGGAATCCTTCATTTGAACAACAGGTTTGGATTCATAGACTTCACCCCATGTAATGCAATGGCTCCTTTTTTTATATATGTATACATATGCACACAGTTCAGTTCAGTTCCTTTTGTGGAATACATATTTCACACAACCTAAACAGGAGCTGCTTGGCATTTTTGTAAAAATCATGATTTTCCTCTTATGATTGATCAGAGTTGATCAGAGTTAATAATAATAATAAGGGCGATTTCTTAGACAATGTAATGCTGGGCTTACTGTCAGTAGTAGAAGTGTGCAAGGTGATTCACTCGGATAGTTCTTACTCGTGGAAAGAGGCCCCAAGTGAGTGGGTATATTCCAGTGATGCCGCGTAGGGCAAGCCTAGTTGAATTTAATTCAAAGTAAATTTGAACTCAATTTTCGGCCATTCTTCAAATACTTCAGGATCTTGTCCTAGGAAAAAATGCTGAAACTCACTTAAATTTAGGACGACAGGAAATATTTTATCCATTTTAGTGAAATACATCAGCTCGTGCTAACTTAACTGGACCTAGAGTTGATTACACATTTTCCATAAGATTTTATTTTTTGGGTTTATTTGTAACTCCATGCTTATTAAGCACCCATGGTCTCACTTTGGCACCTGCCTCTATCAGTTTATCAGGCACCAACAGTGCCACTATGACACTGGCCCTTATGAATTTTCCATCATCATGGTCTAGGGGCTTACCTTGTAACTTGCTAGTCACTTTAGCAAAGGATGGACCTCTGTAATTTAGAGGAGTTTCTTTGACTTTTATCTTATATATATATGTCTTACCGAGATGGTATGTAAAGGAGATAAACTTTTATTTAGTTACATGATATACCATCATGTTGGTTTTAAATGGACACATTCCGTCCCTGCATTTTAAGATAGTACATGTCAACAGTATCTGTGTAGCACGGGTGCTTTTAGGAATAGTGAAAAAAAGTTGAGTAGACTTTGTTAGAACCACACTAAGTAAAACAGCTCACAGAATGCAGTGCAAAGAATTCCTCTGTAGTGAGGTTTAGCAGGTGACAGGTGGCATTATATCATAATTATACATTACTATTTGTAACACCCGAGTCAGGGAGGCAAATTGGAGACATAATCCCTTTGCATATTCAAACCACTCCTGCTCTTCTCCTACCATCCCACTAATCGCTCTATTGATTGATTCCACCTATCACTTCATTGATTGATTAGATTATCTTTTTGGATCCTTCAACTCGTCTTCCTGAATGTATCCATGAAATAGCTGACCTTCCTCTTCATTTATGTAGTTTTCAATGAGATCACGTTCTTCACGACACAATTCTTCCTCAACACGTTGACCAAATTCTTCATCATCCATGGTAGGTGCAACGGGTTCCTCTTCTTCCGTTGGGAGAACTATTAAAGTACATTTGACACATATCTCAATCTCTTTTTTCTCAAGTCTAGGCTCCCAACGTTCAAGAAATAAACTTAAAAAAATTCCACAAATGAAGTGATTGGTCTTACAAGATCATCACAAAACCAATCATATACCTTATCTTCCAAAGTGCACATAAAGGTATACATCCACGCATCTTCATAGATAATATGAGATTCATTCATGACCCTAATGAAAGACAGAGCATGCAACTGGGCCAATTTAGGATCTACATGAAATAAATCGATAAGATTAAGTAAATCTGAATGGTAGCCTTCATGCGGGCCTCCTGGAATATTTGAACAAGCAAGTGGAGCACACCAATTATTCCAAGCCTCTACATTTTCCATGTTTGAAATCAATTCTTATCAAACCACAGTGGAGTCACCAAGGTGAATTCTTCAAAGCCAGTACAATGCTACTTGCTTCACCCTACAAGCAACAAATCCTTTAAATTTTTTAAGGGAATTGGGCTTCTTTCCTTAAATGGAGTTGCCAAATTAGTAAACTTGATAAAAGTCTCTAAATCCTACTCATCAAAATTTTTGCTGAAGCCAAACTTCGTATACCCAAGCCAGGGAATGGACTTTATCCCTGGCAACGCTGCCAAATGTTACTGCTCAAACTCTCACCAAGGGAAAGTCCCGCTCTGCGAGGGAGAGCTTGGGGAAATGGATAGGCAAGCCGCCCACTGTCACCTCAACGACCTTGCCTCTACTCTTCTAGGCTAGGGTTTCTAACATAAGGAGGGTGTTCCTTTGTGGTCAAACTAAGTCCTATTGTTGTAATTAGGATGGGTGAGAGCAAGGGCTTAGTTTGACTTGGTTGACTTCTCCTAAGAAGTGACTCAAGGCACACGAAAGGATAAATGCTTGGAACTGCTTGAAAGAATATTCAATGCTTCACATCAATGTACCACTTCTCATCATTAATTAAAGTATTCCATGCACAACCTTATTTTTCACTTACAAGATCATAAGAGTACAGCAATTATGAACCATTTATCATCAATGGAGCAACAAAGTGTAAAGTGCACTTGTTTATGTGTGTGAGGAACGAAACATCAACATGTGTTCATGACCAACGTTAAGCACAGAAAAGGGATGTTAGGACCAACGGCAGATTTGTAAACAAATTCATAGCCAATCATCCATTCAACAACATAACATGTATCAATCATCCCTTTAACTAAATAACTAACATGTACATGTTATAGACCAAGTAAAGTTTGATGCTGTAAACTTTAAAGTGAAGTATGAAGGGCAAACACCATATAGATATATCAGCGATTCATCAGAGATAAAATGCATGTACAGCAATCATGTCATCAATCAGATTTGTCATTAATTCATTGTTTTACTTGTGATATTCAGTTCAATAAATGTATACCAATGTTCCACTTTCAATCAAACTCTGCATATGATATGTATAACCATTATAAACCCTGACTATGATAACAATCTCAGAGATCGGCCCTCAGAACCAGCAGTAAATAGGCAATGTCACACTGTTTTGGTAGGTCGTCGAGGGAGGTTAGGGTAGGAGTGTGGTGTGGTCAACTGACCAAGCAAAGGCAGGCCAACGTTGCACTGAAACACAGTTAAAGGAGCCACATTTGTTCAGTGGTACCCTGCAGAAAATGACAGTTTGAAGGACAGTCCAGACAGGAAGCAAATGTAAGGTATGGTCCAACAGTTTAGTAGGGTTGTTACACTTTTTTCCTTATCGTTTTGACGGCTAGGTGAGGTAGGGGTGATAAACCCTTGCAACGTTGATGAAAGGAGGTTGAAGACACCCTTTAACCATAGACAAAGAAGTGCAGATTTGGGACAGCAAGCTGGTACAGTAAGATGGCTCAAGAAGACACTTATTAGGATTGCACAAAGATAGATCAGACTTGCAAGCACAATGCAAACTAGCCCTAGGGTTTGTTAGGGTAAAATGGTTAATAAATGAGACAAATTCAAACCCTTAAATGCTAGCACAAGATAGACAATGATGGATTGGCCAGCAATAAATTGGCGTAAGTTATGGCAATTAAGCTCAAACGATCTAGTAAAAATGATTAGGCAAAGTAAAACCCTAGATCGTGGAAAAAACAAAAAAAAGGAAAGGAAAAATCATTTTGGTTTTGTTATTGCACAGTTTGTAGCTAGGAAGAAAGGCTATAAAGTAGAGAGCAAAACTGGCGTAACGGGAACCTATCCCACCCAATGTCACCACGATGGGATGGTTCTTTCTCTTTAGGGAGGTGAGGTCTAGGGGAGACGTCCCCGGTGACCTGGGGCTTTGAAGAAGCTAAAGGATAATCAGACAATGACAAGTTTCCCCCGTCACAGATCACCACCAAAACAGATAGTCCGGCTCATAGCCAACAAAGATAACCAAGTAGAATCCCTGCCCGAGAACAAAGCAACAATAAACTGATATATGCAGGCTTTGGTTAGTAATCATATATATCAACGACTATCTGGTATTCAATATAAGCAATTTGAATATAAATATTGACGGAGTCAATATTTATTAATAACAGTAAAGATCATGTCACTTCATCAATAATTATTAAAATGATGAGGCATTCAATGTAATAAACCAACACTTCAATTAACTTATGCCTAAATCACCATTCAATTGCTCAAAAGACAAAACGTTGCTGCATCAATGATATAATAGCAAAGAATGACGTCAACATTTAGGGTTAGTAGGGTTAGCTAGAGCTAGGGTCAGTGTAGTTAGGGTTTAAGATTTCAAAGGGTTTGAGAGTTGTTTTGATCAATTTGACTTCAACGCTGGAGGTCTTAGGATCAGTGCCTTCTAGGGTAAAATGGAGTCAATTTAAAGGAGGACGCAAGGGTTGAAGGAGGACGGCTAAGGACTGGAGGGAAAAGCTTTGAAGTGCTACTATGACAGGGCCTCAGAGACAAAACCTTAGGGGAGAGAGGCTCACTCCGGTGTTGCTATGGCAAGGCCTCGTGCTCTCTCCTCCTTCCTTAGATGGCAAAAATGGTTAGCATGAAAGATAAAGTCAAGACAAGAGAGTTAAATAAGGGAGAGTGTTGCTACAGCAAGGCTCTATCATCAAACCCTAGAAGAAAAATGGCCCTAAGTGTAGATAACCTAGGCTTGGGACTTCTTCTCCTGCTTGAACTCAAACATGTACGGCTAGCAAAGGGAGAAGAGGAGAAAGGAGTGTAGCTACGACTAGGCTCTCTTTTTCCTCTTCAATGGCTGAAAAACTCTCTATCAGGGGACATGAGACAAGGACCTACTTGTGTGCTTGTCACCTAGGGTTTTTTATTAGCAAATTATAAACATATGCAAGAATATAAGACTACAACCATTCATTCAAGAAGTTTTGCAGAAAAAAAACACTTACATATCACCATGAAATAGTATGCAAACCCTAGTTGTAACACCTTCCTTCAAGAGAATTGCCAAAATATGCCAAAAAACAAGTGCGCTTTCCTTAAATCAGCCAAATACCCAAGATAGGGCGCACATTTCAGACCTCACTAATGAGTGAGTCAGTTGTGATGAAAAAATGAGAGTGAAAATCTCTCATTTATACAAAACCTTGACCTAATTTTACACTTTAGGTCAGGTAAAAGGCCGACAAGGCCAAATTATCAAAATCATACTGTTTTACATTAAATTGTCAAATAAAAACCCTAAAGAAGCAGAAAAGAGAGTAAAAGCCCCTCTAAGGGAGGCACTAGCCCTTTCTAGGGCAAATGAAACATCCTGGAGCAAAACGTTAGCCCTCCAGGGGCTTCTCCAACATGCCACACGTGCCACTGCTGCCCAGTTTGCCTCCAAAGACGTCCAATAGGCTGGATGACGTCATGATCATCAAAGGTGACGTCCCAGGCCTTCCAAGGCCAACGTCTCAGTGAAAAGGGCTCATCCCCCTAGGCTAAGCTATGTCGGGGTGCCTCTGGTGGAACGTCCTCTTCTTCTCTGGTGCAAAGACTTTGATCAACCTTTGTCCTGTCTCTACCCCCTGATGGGGTCTCAACATCCATCTGGTGGGCTCTTCAGCCCCATGGAGGTCCGAACTGATCATCTCCCCATGTGTACCGGCCCAAATGGTACTTGTTCGTCGGGTATGGTCCTGCACATCAAAGGCTACGCCCTCCATGGGCTCATCAGTCACAGGGATCATGGCAATGTCAATCACATTTCATCATTAATATTATTAAACACATGTATAAAATCCCTAATACATCAATCAATAGCTCAAAGACGTTACACAAGCCTGCAATACAAGTCTGGGGAAAAGGACAAGGCTTCCTATTGAGCTAGTGTCCACAGAAAAAGGCAAGTTCCCAGAAAGACCTCTTCCAAGCCATGTAAGTGGGTGGTGTGGTCAGGGGATGTCCAAGCATGTGGGTGCAATGATGGCCAAGGGTGCAAAGATGTTACCTGTGGGTGCCTTTGTAG